>JADDOH010012573.1:0-26098 GCA_016648135.1 Agrypnia vestita | reverse complement strand
TACTTTTATATAAGAAAAACGGTTCTATATAAGTTATTGCCCTAAAAAGTGCGGTCTGGAGTATGCATTCTGATATAAATGAGTAATAAAAACCCACATTTTCGTAAAAAAACGCCGATATATTCCGAGATATATCTATTATTTCGGTATCTTTTCAAAAGATATGCCAGTGAAAAAGTCAGGCTTTATCATTTAAACACAAGAATTAAATTCTGTATTAAAGATGGGTTAGCGTTAATATTCTCATTATGGTATTCAAATATATTACATTTATTTAATACCGTTATATACAATATTATTAAAAAAACTAAAAAATTAAAAAAATTGATTGGCCCCACGTACTGCCCGAAGCCCGGTCCGCCCCTGACCAGACGATCAGACTGTGTTGTAAATTTCCGTGCTTCTAATTGCCCATTATTTGCATATTCGATTCGTTTGAAAACAAATTTGGGTCCAGCGGATCCCCTATGTGGGAATCTCTTTCGAGTTTTAAATGGATATTAAATTATTATGCCTGCGTGGGTATTCGATTCCAAATATCTCTGGGTTCTCTCCAAAACATCGTAAACAACATAATATACAGGAGTTTAAAATAATCTGGAACATGAATAAGGAATTGCACGTGTGAAGGGTATAAAAGCAAAGGCAGCAATATCCAAAAAAATATTTAATGCAGTTATCGAGGATTATTTATCTATAATCTCAGAAGGTACTGAATTCGAGATTTTATAAGAAATATTGCCTATAAATCTATAGGAAACATTATATTCTTGCAGATACATTATCATCGTTCAAAAACTCACTCATACACAACATCAATTTTCTAAACGATGACCTGAAACTAAATATCAATTATTAATTAAATACTTATCGCACTATATTAACACTAAATACACAATACACATAAATGTACATGTAAAATATACTTACATGCAAAAATACATGATACTAGAGCGTGCCGAAGACACTTGTAATTGGGATAATCGGCATAGTCTTCATTTATAATGTTTTATTATTAGACTACCATGTACCTATGTTATCCTGTTAGTGTCTCTCTAAATAAAAAAATAAATAAAAATAATAATAATAATAATAATGGTCGGTGACCGCTTTCACTTTTTTTTTTTCTTGTATATTGCTGCCTTTGGTCTTATACCCCACATATGTTTCCTTTATTATATTCAGAACATTTTGATTATGTACAAATTTTCAAGAACATAATACCGGATTTTATCCCTAGAGGGACAACATTAATCAAGATACATAATGTTGCACAGAGACGAAGCTATTTTTTCTATGGGAAAATAGGTACAAAACTCCTCTTAGTTATTCATAGGGCTTACGACCTATCGTACGGCTGGCTCAAGTGATCACTTTAGACAATGTATCGTTCACCTATTCCATTCATGATGGACTACCACAACTTTCAAATTTTTAGAAGTTGTACGTATCTTAACTTTGCCTACCTCGTTCCATATAAGAGTTGTATTTTTATTACAACCCTCTGAGGGCGGTAATAAAAAAGGCTCTGAATCTCAAGGCATGTCGTTAGCCCTACAGCGCCCACGTCAGCCATACCTTCTTCCCCATGTAAATTGTATCATCTGTGTGAGACATCTATGATTTATCTTAATATTTATTTTAATTTGCTTTGGCTTACTAACATTGATTTAAACTATTGAGCATAGACTTCTTCAATTTGGAATGAATATTGTATTGGAATAAATCATTTTCTTTCATACCCATTAACTAATTTCTTCATCCAAAGTATCCAAATATTTCACAAAGACAATATTTTCACTATAGGAGCGTCCATAAACCACGTGGTTCCATTTTAAACTCTTTTGATCCCCTCCCCTCCCTCACGTAATCCAAACTCCCTGGTGTAACGAATTTTTTTTCCTGCTAACTCCAGTAGACATTTTGTGCTGTCTTCTCTCACCGAAACTATTTTAAAATAATTGATTATGTGCTAACCGATCTGTACCATTTGAGGCCGAATAATGTAAACAAAATAATTACGTACCTCGACTCTGACCCTCCCCTCACGTAACCCAGCGTATCAATCTACCTAGCCCCGCCCCCCTTGATCAGCCCACGCGGTTTATGGACGCTCCCTCTGATGATAGAAATACTGACATGTGCAGATTTCTTGACATTTCTTATAGAAACTGTAAGCGTATATAAAAAATTCTCATAAAAAAAGTTAGCATATACAAATGATTTCGGCTCGTCCATTTTGTCTTTTTGTAGTGTCGGGCAGATAACAGCAAAGTTCCAAATTCTGTTTTGTAATAAAATAAACCAAATAAAAGATGTATGATGTAAGGTCAATAAATTTTGTTTTTAGGTATGATATAAAAAAACCTGTTTGACATATTAATTGCCGATTTCACAGTTGAACAAATAGACAAAAATTTATACGTTTTTAAGGCGACGCGTCTTGTATTTAAAAATGATAATTTCTAAACATGAATGTCATTATTTAATTATGTTTTTGAGAGGAACGTGAACCTTATCTCAGAGGCATCTATTGGCTGGGTTTAAAAGGACCAATTGTGTATTTAAATTAATAAGTTTGCTTAGTTAATCACTCGCAAAAATATTTAAGGCATTCACTGCAAATGCACGCAAAATGCGGGTTTTTATTATTAATTTATATCAGAATGTATATCCTAAACTCCAGTTTTTTTAGAGCAACAACTTAGAACCTTTGTTCTTACATAAAAGTAATAAACTGAATGAGCATTATTTACAATTGTTAAGAAAATTTAAGCAATAATCGATAGGCCGCGGCCAAAAAATCGTTTTTAGTGTTCCAGGGTAAACAAAGTCTTAATGAATATTTATATGTAAGTATAATATTTGTTATGATAATTAAAATTGTGTTGTTTCAGGTGTGATGAAAACAGCATTGAAATTACTGGAGATGACTTGAAACTGGACATTTAAATAAAGAGTAAGAGCATATTTATATTCACATTCTGATTTTATAAATATTTATAAGTATCTATACATATAGCTTGTCCTAAAAGACTATCCATTAGGGTCATTCTGACCTGTCGGTAGTCTTTAAATTAAAAAATGAAAAAATAAAATAAAAAAATATACAGGGTGTCTCATAGCTAGCAGCTAAAACCTTACAGTTTAATTCCTGTAAATTATGAGTCGAAAATGTTCAAGCAACTACGGCCAAATATTAACAGCTATGGATTACATTTTTTTCAATATTTCTGACATATTTTATACAAAAACTTGAACTATCCCTACAGTATCGATTACGAAAAATTCATTCGCTTCAATTCAACTCAAATAAAATGATAAAAACTTTATTAAAAAATAACTTTTTTAAATTTTGCAAGGAGTTTATCGTTATATTCGACTTGTATTAAAGCGAATGATTTTTTTCGTAATCAATATATGTTACTGTAATGATAGTTTAACTTTATGCAAAAATTAAGTCAGAAATATTAAAAAAAAATTAAAACTTTTATATTGCAAATCTTCATAATTATCGATTTTAGTTCATGGTTGTTTGAATATTTTTAATTCATTATCAAAGCATGGAACCCCCCTGTAAAGTTTTTTCTACTAGCTATGAGACACCCGCATAATGTGTAAATATATTTACATGCAATTAGGAATATACGCACCTTTTTACAATATGATAAAACTTGTGCATACAAAACACCTTTTAAATCTCAAAACCCAACGTTTATTCAAATATACACTTTACTTAGAAAAGCTAATCAGTCTGTGCGTGCTTTATCAGGTATGCCCCTCCCATTTCCTTTTACAGTTCGGTTCTCAGATAGCTGAGAATCGGTGAATAACCTCACAAAGTTCACAAAAGTGACGAATGACATCAATAACAAATTCGGTAAAAGTAATCAGAAAATTGGTAAACGTAATCAGAAAATTTTCAGTGTACCATTCTTCTTCTTCTTCTTCCTCAGCCTTCATCTCTCCACTGCTGGATATAGACCTCTTCCATAGCCTTCAATCTTTACTTGTTATTTGCTAATTGCAGCCATTTCTTCCCCCACACAGCGTTTATATCGTAGGCCCATCTCTTTTGGGGTCTTCCAATGCCTCTTTTATTTCCCAAGGTCTCCATTTCAGAACTCTGGGAGTTCATCTTACCTTGCAATATGCGCTTCCCATTGCAATTTTAGCTTCGCTACACGGTCCTTTATATCCACTACTCTATTTTGCGTCTAATTTCATCATTTTAATTCTAATTCTTAGGCTTACGCCAAGCATGGATCTCTCCATGGATCGTTGTGTGCATTTGAGATTTTTTACACTTTTCTTTGTAAGGGCCATCGTCTCCACTCCATACGTCATCACTGGTAGTTTTATTGGTGACCCCTTCCAAATTGATAAATTACATAATCAGAAATTTGGTCGCCAGTTTTCTCTGTCTTCAGACCTCCTCAACCTCCTGTTATTCGCCATTGTTGTGTTATTATCAAATGCTAAATAAAAAAGCGGGACACCGTTGAACCTCTTCATCTAAGTCTCCGTCCCTAAACTTACATAACCAACGCCGCACTGTCCATCCAGAAGAAGTTCCTCCATCCCGTTCTGTTAAGGTTAAGATAGCTTGCTATTTGAGAAGTGGCCAAATGAAAGGTTATACAAATTAATTATATGTATATTAATGATGGATTTGACGTAAGCATTGCGGAGACTATTCAAAATGATCATTAAAATGGATGGAAAACATTAACTTTGTTATCTCTACTTGAGTATTTTATTACTCGAGTTCCGAGAGTATCAGAAGCTCTCGATACAGATGAAAGTAAGAAGCTAACTTCATTTAAATATAGATTTTGTTCACATGGATTAGATGGAAATATAATTAATTAACAGAAGATACCTTATTCATTAATACAATATAATTAGATAATTGTATATAATATAATTAATTAGGTACCTACTAAAAAGTAAAGGCCGGAGTTACTAATATAAAGATGGTTGTAACGGGATTATTGAGAGAAGAGGATAAATAATATCGCTAAGCAAATAAATACCCGATACCCAATTTCTAAAATTTCGAAAGAATGCATTTTATTATCTTTACCATGACGGGAAGGAGGAGTTTACTGAACGAAAAAAATATTTTTTATCAATGTTGTGGTTCGCGAATTCGGAAAAGTTATAGCAAGTTGGACAACGACGATGCTATTTTAGTCTAATGTTGAGATTTCTGTTGAAGTTTGGTGGATGTTGACAAAAAGAGTAATAACATAGTTTATGTTTTTCATCCATTTTAATGATCAAATTGTACGTAATTTATATATATTTTTAAAATCATGTCTTTTTATTTTTATTTTTTTTATTTACATACATTTAAAATCAGGTATAAAATTATAAAAGAAGTAATAAAATGAGCGTGAAAAATCAAAAGCGATTTTAAAGTGTATCGACCTCCAATTATTTGTCTCATTTTGCGGCTCCTTTCGCCATAATTGCGCCAATTTATTGAAATATGAAATTAAAAATGAGGCTGTCAATGGACCAGTTGTCTACACGGATATGAATCAAAAATGATTACCACAAATCATTGCGCAAATATCTCATATCTGATCCACAAGAGGTCGGTGGACCGAAATTCACCAATACTTTCACCATCTTGTTGACCACTCGAAAGTAAAAATATTGCGAACACAGTTCTCGTGTACTCGCGGTAGAAATTATACTTCGTTGGCGTGATTGTGATAATTGATATTTACATACTGGTTCAAAATGTATATATATACAATAATAGGATGTCTAGAGAGATGATAAATGCAATTAATAACATTTTAATGTAGTTAAATTATTAATATATGTTTTTCAAGTGGTACAAATGTATCTATCAGTTTGTGATGGCTGAAATAAAAGATAAACGTGTTCGAATCAACGTCTTACGACGATTCGAAGACATTTATCACCGCAGCATCGCAGACATATGATGCGACGAATCAAATAACCTATGCATTTAAAAAAAGGTCCAAGTACCTACCCACTTTTATGTTTTATCGATTTTCGGCCTAAAACGGTTCCGCACTCAAAAGTTTCGAAACTATACAAATTGGACAACCGCATTGAATGACGAATGAATGAATGTGTTTTTTGTTTTGAAAAAGAATGTCTGACAAATACGTCGTTTTTGCAAAAACATCTACAATAACGTGAAATCCTAGTATTTTGCACACATTTTGTAATTAAATTTTCAACTCAATAACCAATCATTCGTCAGCTTTTGAATTGAGCATCATTATGATTGGTACTCGATTTAAGATGGTCGACAATATATTATTTATATAACTGGAATACTCATCTCAAGTGAATAAATTTTAAACATTTTATTTATGTGTTATCTATATTATAAATATTTTATTGTGCGTGCATTTCGTGGTATCGCATTGCCACTTCCCGCTACGACGCGCAAGCTGCGCGTGCGAAACTTCCTTTACAATAAAAAATTCAACCTGAATCCGCCAGAAGAAGATAACATCAAAAATCCACATTTTATCTGCAATTTATATTTTCCTTTTTAATCCTCATTCACCTCATTACAAGAAATCTTAATTCAACCTTCTATCTAATCGTGATCTTCCACTCCCTTCATCTGACAGCACTTCATTATCTACCCCTATTCATAATAATTAATTTTTCAGGTCCTCATTGCAAGTGCAATCAGCTAGGCTGTCCAATCAACTATGCACGTATATCACACAACTAATTCAAAAGCAGAGTAAAGCAATTATCCCTATCCAAAAAACTAGTTAAACCCTTTCTTGTTCCCATCTCTCTCCATATCATTGTGTAGAGGTCTCATTACCATCTGCTTAATCTTTGTATACTAACTAGATTATGGGAAGAACCATAGATGCCCCTAGAATTCCATTCGAATATATGAAAGAAACTGATTTAGAACATAAAATATATACAACATTCAAAAAATTGATAGTGTGCGGATGTTCTTACGATGGAATTAGTGATCGTTGCGTCGTGTAAAGTGATCACTTAAGCCAGGTTGCAGAGGTCATAAGCCCTGGGCTACCCCATAAAGACTTCCATACACGTTTCACTTTTTTTATAACGGAATGAGTGTCGCATGAATATTCTTACCACTATAAAAATACGCTTGTGCTGTGAAAAACGGATAACTGTTGCTCGCACCAACTACGCTTACCCATAGTGGGAATGTGCCGAGCCTGCAATGATTTATTCACCGACATTGACATCTATTGTGTGTCTCTATACCATCTAAGATCACAAGTGAACATAATTCTGCGTTGCAACATTGAATTATTAATTAAATGTTGACTCAATGCTGCGATGCGAGATACAAAAAAAGTTAAACTTACCCTAATATGCTATATTTAATATAGTTATTTATTTTATTATGTTTTATTCACTACTTTTACTACTCATGTCTTTTATTTTAATATACTTTTATTACTATTATGTATTCTTTCAAAATTATTTTTTGTGTAAAATATGCTACGATATAAGTTAATAAGTTCATTACTGTGTATCTATAAAAACTTGCTACTGTTCTGGATTGGCACTCGAACCACCGTCCACCAGGTCTTGGTATATTTAATTTTTCACTAAAAACCTCTGTGCTGACGTATGCTTTCCATATAACGCCGCTGAGAAGAAGGACGCGCGGCGCCACTCTGATTTTTAGGCCCTCTTCCGATACGAAGTAATGACATAACGAGAAGTATTGAGTTATCGCACGTTGCGCGGCCGCGGAGTGAAAGTAACTCTTGCCATGTGTGCGTGCGCTCCAGCCACACCCGCACACGCCGGCAGGTAGGTACTGGGCTTAAGGCGTCTGATACACATGCTTCTTTAGTGGCACGTGAGCATGCGCAGTATCGACTTTGACAGTGGCATGCTTATTAGTGGCATGTGTGTACGCACATTGCTAGAAATGAGCATGCCACCTAGTGGCATGCTCAAAAATCAACCGCCGGTTGATTTATAAGCATGCCACTGTCATTCACCATAGAGAAGGGGTATCTTTGGAGCATGTGTGAACAGACTTGCTTATTTATGAGCATGCTTATGTCATTCGCGGGCTTCGCGGCTAGTATTATCGATGCGATCTTCTCAGTCCGCGACAGATGAAACAAATATGGCGCGTTGGGGAGATGATAAAACATTACTTTTCGTGACTTATTATAGGAATCACGAATGTCTGTGAAATACTCGGTCACCGCTATGTAAAAATAATATAGCAAGAAATAATGTTAATGAAACTTTATTAAAAGACATGAATGATTCAAATCTTCCAATAAAAATTATAAAAACTAAAATCACAAATATTTTGATTTATTGGTACATTTGAATTTACTATTTCAGTTTGCAGTTTCCATTTTGAATAAGAGCGTCTCTATTCTATGACAAGAGCATGCCAGTAATAAGCATGTGTGTTTGATTAAACCCAGGAACTGTTTTGATTTATTGGTTCACTTGAATTTTCTATTTCAGTTTGAAAAGTTTCAATTTTGAACTAGAGTTCCTCTGTATTCTATGACAAGAGCGTGCCACTAATAAGCGTGTGTGTTTGATTGTTAGCTTTGAGCATGATTATTAATGAGCAAGTGTGTACAGTTGTTAGGGCATGCTAGTTTTGAGCATGCTAATGAGCATGTGTATCTGTACCTTTATTAGTTTACTGCAAAATAAATCATCAGACTTGCGTCGCTACAATCCCGAGCCGCTCACATAACTAACGTTCTCCGCTCGTTTGACGGGTGGAGACCAGTCTAGCCCGTTAACCAATCACGAGTCAATCACAAGAATGATCCGACGGTTACTCTGCAGCCAGAAGCGGCGGCGAGGCGAGGGCCGAGCGCCGTGTCCGAACGGCGATCGCCCACACCGCCACCTGTCGCAGCTGGGCATATAAGGACTCTACGAGGTGCCCATGGACGAAAAGTGGACGCTTTTGGTCATCGTTTTAACACCGGCAGGCCCGCCGGTCCCCCGAGGAGCAAATCTAGCCGCGCGCTCATTGGTTAAATGAAACTGCGCGCGCTTCCCTTGCGTCTTATTTCCTGTTGCGCATTTCCGTCCTTTTTCACGAAATCATTGCCACAGATTGCAGGAAAGAGAGAGGAAAGATGTCACACATCAAAAAGCGATAAATATTTGAAAAAATAAGAATATGATCATAATCATCATCATCTTTTACCCTTGTCCTATTCGGGTCGGAGACCCACTGAATTGACAAGGCGCCTCCATTCGTCCCTGTCTTGCGCTGATTGTGCGGCCTTCATCCATTGTAGTCCCATCCTTTCCTCACAGTTTCTTGGAGTTGCCTCGTCCAACCGTGTCTGGGGCGGCCCACTGGACGTCTACCCTCAGGAATCGCGCTCAGTATTTTCCTAGGAATTCGGTCATCAGACATTTTCAGTGCGTGCCCAAGCCACCTCAGTTGCGATCTTTCTATGAAGAGTGGCGGTGGTTCAATGCTTAGATCGTCTCGGATCGTCGAGTTTCTTAATCGATACCACTACTCTCATGTGCTTCATTTCGGCAGCTTGAACTCTATATTCTATCTATATGTTCTATCCATATATACGGTGTTATCGGATGGGGAGGTTGTTATAAGAAAAACATGCACTTAGTAAAAATATCACAAAGGATTACCATTAAAGTAATACTGAAAAAAAAAATCTACATTTCCAACAAAACATCTCTTTAAATTGTTTCCAGTACCAAACGTAGATGATATTTTCAAGCAAGTTTCCATATTAAAAATATGTCAAGAAAAAAACCTTACAGAAAACCAGGAATATTTAAAACTTATGAGAAATGGAAACCAATTCATAATGCCTAAATGTAAAACAACCCAAATGCAGCATCACTATATTTATAAAGCCATTAATTACTATAATAACTTACCTATCGAGATACGATGCATCAGTAACCTCTCAGAGCAAATCAAAAAAAATTAAAATTTTCTTAAAATCAAACTTAAATTCATTAATCATTTAAACTTATAGCTTTTTTCAAAATAACTCCTATACTTTCATCATCAATTTACCTTTTTACTGTATTAATAAATAACTTGTATATACTATGTACTTATAAATTATAATATAAAGGAATAAGAACTGTGGCTCCCTCATCAGACTCAAGAGCTTCTCTTCACTGATGAGGTTTACATGACTACTAAGTATTTAAAAAAAATTGTTTAATGATATGTTATATATAAGAACTGTATTTGTACCATAAATTAAATAAATAAAAAAAATCTATATGTATAGCAAAGAATATACAAAAAAACAACCCGTAAAAAACAAATTTTTATTATACTCCCTTTCTCATTTATATTGTTTCCAATTTGATATACTATCAATATATAGCTGACTGATCGGACCCATGGCTCGAGTCAGACTAGTTGAAATAGGTTTCGCGCCCTCTCATTTGTACGTAAATTTCGAAAAATCCAAAATTTTACTAAAATAATTTTAAAAAATTAAATAAAAATTTCTTAGATCATTTTTATCGTCGCCACGAGTACGCCTGCAAAGTTTCAGCTCGATTAGATCACGGGAAAAGGGTTAAAAATCGATCCAAACTTTTTTCGGCAGACAGGCAGACGCTACGAGTTAAAAGAAAGGGAATCAAAATACTTTTTTATTCCTACTTAAAATCTAAAATTTATATTAATTTTTTTTTCAATTAATATTTATAAGAAAGTGCAAATTTTGATATAAGGTCATGATAGCTTGAACATTTTGACTCATATTGAAGTCAGGAATATAGTTCTGCGATGTATTAATGTTTTCCAAATAACCCTGTATTGTTATAGTTATAAAAAAATTAAAAATATAAAGTGATTGTACCTAGGGAATGCAATCCCGAGTCAGGATTCCCCTTTCGGAATCCCTCGAGATTAGAATTTCCAATCCCGCGGGATCCCGAATACCTTTGTTTGTTTTTTTGTTTATAGAGCTGAATAGCAATTAACGACAATGCCTTGCATTTTTAATAAAATGTTCATTATTAATCATTGCATTAATGTTTTGTAGGCGTTTTTCCAAGCATCAATCAGTCAATGTAGTAGAGTAAAAAACACTAACTAGTAGTAGTTTTTGTTACTATGTTAGGTTGATAAAATACAGCAAATATTATTCAAAGCTATTTTCATTATTTGAATGTGACATGAACATTTTTAAGTACTTACTAAAAGCTCTGTAGACATATACAATTTTATTTATTTATTTTATCTTCATCTTGTTACATGACATAGGAGATGGTGCCGCTCATCTCACTAGGAAGAACCTGTGCCGAGATGAGCAGCTGAGCAATATATTGAGAACAAAAAATAATAAAGATATACAACAAAATACTATATAACTATAAAATTAATTAATTAATTAATTGAGTATATAAATATAAAATGTGGATAATAAGAACAGTACATATTGTAAAATACAAAATCAATAGTGAAAGTAGAGTAATATATATAAAAAATCATATGCATGGATAGTAACAAAATGTATATATAATAGCACAGTTAAAAGTATATTTAGGTATGCAACTATATAAGAAAATTAAATGAATGTTTGTGTATATTAAATAGTGATAATAAATGAAGTTTAATGAGCATTAAACATACAAAACATAAAAATTCTGATCAATCTCGTTAATCCCGATAATCTCGTCCGATTTCTCGGTTCGGGATTGATCTCGTAAAATGCCTCGAGATCTCGCGGGATCGGGATTGCATTCCCTAAATGTACCTCTTATAGCTCCAACTTACATACCCTTACGCATATTCGATACGACTAAATTTCCACGTGGGAAAAAAATTACCAGGTAAAAACGGCTTCTTCGAGTGTTATTGAAATCGCTCTTACGGGACAGGTAGCGCCGAAAAGATTTTTCGAAAAACAGGAAGCCGGGCCTCGAACCGCCCGCGCCCGCGTGGCAAAAAATCCGACAGATGGCGTCTCGGCCCCGGGCGGTACTCGGATGCCGGCCCGGGAAACGAACGGTACTCTGTCTATCGAAACGCGAGGTAACTGTGAGCGTTTGTCGGGCTAACGGGACCGCCGGAGGTTGCGGCAGCTGGGACGGCGTCGGTGCGACTCTGTTGGCTCGATTGCGTAAGCGCGGAGTACGCCTAATGGTGGCTTTTTAATCGGCGAAACTGTATAAATATCTGGGAATGAATGTAACTAGAAGTGATGATATCCGACAAGAAATTGATGGCAGAATAAAATCAGGAGTCTACGTTTTTTGTTTTTTTAATACAAAGTACATTCTAATTTTAAAAAAAATTGACGCAGTCCCTCTTACAGCATGGCATTATTGAAAATTTGTTAGATCATTTTTATCCTCGCCACGAGTATGCCTGCAAAGTTTCAGCTCGATTAGATCACGGGAAAAGCGTTAAATATCGATCCAAAAAAATTTCGGCAGACAAGCCAACAAGCAGACGCTACGAGTTAAAATAAAGGGAGTAAAAATACTTTTGTATTCCAATTTAAAATATATTTAAAAAAAAAAAATGTAAACTTTGATATTAGGTCGTGATATCTTGAACATTTTCGACTCATATTGAAGTACTCATATTGGTATCAATGAAACCAGACACATGAATACCATCTCGAAAAAGCGTGCAGAATGGATGGGACATATTTTATGCCATGAAAATCTGATCAGAACTATACTGGAGGGAATGGTAGAGGGAAAGATTGCCAGAGGGCGCCCTCGCCGTGAACATCTTGAGCGAGTGTGCCAAGATATGAATTGTGCCTCCGACACAGAGCTGAAGAGGATCGCCGGAGACCGAGTGGAATGGAGAAGGAGATGTGCTTTGCTGCAAACCAATCGCATGGATTGAAACCCAGGAAGGAAGGATTATTGGGTGTGGAGGGGCTTATAAGTCCACCGTAGAGCCATTAATCATAATAATTTTTTTATTATCAAAACGATTCTCAAAAAACCTTATCCTACCGTAAATATATTTCAAGAATTTAATGTACCATCACTCACAAAAATATACAAAACAAACTCCCTATGCCAAATTTACAAACATTATTTTATAAATAAATCTCACCCCTTAGACTGTATAAGTAATAGACATAGAACAAAGGGACAAATAAACATGCCGACTTTAAGAACCACCATGGCACAACATCACTATACATACTTGGGAGTTAAATGGTACAATACATTGTTGTCGCAAAACAAATTTCAGGAAAGGAACATTCCAAAATACGAACAGTTTAAGAAAGAAGTCAAATCCCTGATTTTGTACAACGATATATTGTAACATTGCCCGCATGTCTCAAATGGTTTCTGTATAAAAAAAATTACTACATCTAAATGGTTTCTGCTTTTGTACTTTAATTTGTCTTGTAAATAATCCTCCCATAAGCTCGAGCTTTGGCTCATATTATGGAGAATATAATTTCTTTAAAATGTTATAAGATAGAATCAACTTGTTATAAAAAACATTATTATGTATCTACTCTATAAAAAAATATAAAAAGATGGATCCAAATGATGGATTTATGCGCTGTCTCGCAAAGGTCCATTTTTTGTGCAAATGTGAGAAGTTTGAAAATCATTTTAAGTTAAAAAATCATAATAAGCAAACGGCGCACTTTATCAAAAAAATATAAAGCTACATATTAGATAATACTGTATAAAATCTGGTCAATAGTTTTTGAGATATTTTACCCACCAGATTAGTTTATAAATTCACCTACTACGCTAGCTACAAATTACTATAATTCATATTTTTCATGTTTATAGCGTTAACTTTGTGGTTAGACAAAATTATTAATTTTAATTAAACAACTTTGTTTTAACCACTTAATTAGTAACGGACTCAAACACTTTGCAAACGTTCTGATGAAGATACGGTAGTATCGAAAATGGTTGACGTAGAGGTACTAGTTAAGTGGTTAATACAACGTTGTTTAATTAAAATTAATGCTATAATTCAGCTAGTTTTTGGAATTTTTAAATGAGTCATGACTCGAAACATTTCAAAACATTACAAACTCGAAAAGTTTAAGCTATTATTATTTTTTAATTTAAAGTTGAGTTGCAATGCCTTCAGCGCAAGAAAACAGCTTAAAATAAAAATTCCCCACAAAAAAATCGTTCTAGACTATGAATGAAGTGGGAATTCGGTCCTTGGAAATTTAGTCGCAATGGATCGCTTCACAGGGTTTGTAGTCTGTGCCTATCTGTACCCTGGACCGGGATCGAACATGGCTGGGGAAGAAGAAGAATGCATGTTCAGAAGTGCGCGTAACGTGGTCGAGCATATTGGGAAGAGACTGGCGAATCTCGGCGACCGGCTGGTAGAAAGTTGCTCACGAATTCCGAATATCCGTAGGGCGTCAGAGATCATAGCGGTACCTCGTGAAAAGCGAACGATTGAACGAAGTGGGAATTTTGTCCTTGGAAATTTAGTCGCAATGGATCGCTTCACGGGGTTTGTAATCTACGCCTATCTGTAACCTGTACCGCGATCGGACATCGCTGGGGAAGAAGAAGAACGAGTGTTCAGAAGTGCGCGTAACGTGCTCGAGCATATTTGGAAGAGATTGGCGACCGGCTGGTAGAAAGTTGCTCACCAATTCCGAATATCCGTAGGGCGTTAGAGATCATAGCGGTACCTCGTGAAAAAACGCCGGCCATATTAAAAAAACCGCTTTCGAAACGATTGTGGTGGGATTTATGCAACTGCGTACAATCACGACTCTCGCGGCCCGTCCGGACGTGCCGGGCGGGATTTTCGATCTGAGTTTATCTCGGATTCAAATCCCGGCTCAAATCCCGGCAAGTCGAAATCTGGAAATACCTCGCGAGATCATTTCCTTTACGATTTTCGACATTTGGATGACGCAATCAATCCTTTAATTGCGTACCAGAAAATATTTAAAGGGTTGATTAATTGTTTTCTGGATAAAAAATAACCCTTAAAACATCGCTACTAGGAGAGATGGGATATTTAATAAATTAGACTAGCTTACACAAACACACTTCAAAATATAAATACACGTAGAAGCAAAGATTCTCTCCAAGTCCCAAACCGCTCAAGGACAAGCAAATTTGAGACACCTAGGCCCTGAACTCTACAGTACAATGTTGGAAAGCATATCGAAATTTAAGTATAAGAAAAAATATATAAAAACATGATTAAAACTTGGATTAGAGAGATGGGTAGACCTTTTATTGGGACCAACAAAAAGACAACATATTATCCAAACAAAGAAACATATTATGTACAAGTATATTATTTATTTATTAATAATAAACGCCTTAGTGGGCTTTTACAGTACAAGAAAATTAAAAGGATTTTTATATACCTCACTGAAACACGTTTTACAGTAAATAATTAAAAAAAATAATATAAATAGAACATATTTAAGATAAATGAACAATATAGAATGTAACAATATAAAACAAAATAAAATGAACAATATATAAATGATGATTAGTACATAAACATTTTTTCGAACAATTTTTTTTTAGTAAAATAAATAAATACTTATTCCTTAGGAACCGACATGTAAAAAAACCGTCATTTTTGAGGGCAGCTAGTATACATATTAAATTAAAATATTGCACTTAGTAACTGCGAAATCATTCAATGATACCGAATTTAACAGTTTTAATCCGAATTAAGTTAATTAATTAATTGATTACCTCCCAGAGTTCTGAAATGGAGACCTTGGGAGAATAAAAGAGGCAACGGAAGACCTCAAAAGAGATGGGCCGACGATATAGCCGCTGTGGGGGGAAAGAAATGGCTACAATTAGCAATCAACAAGGAATGATGGAAAGAGAAGGAAGAGGCCTTTATCCAGCAGTGGAGGACGGAGGCTGATGACGAAGAAGAAGAAGAACCCGAATAAAAGAATTACTTAGAAATAGTAGAATTAATTACTGTTTAATAGACTATTTTTATTTATGTTTTGTTTCCCATGAAATATATACACATATGTATTTTAAAGTGTCCTAATTTATTATTCCTTTCCCTTTTTAATATGTTTTAATTTCATCGTTTATATTTATTTATTTGGTTTATTTTATCTACTTGTCTTATTTATTTGGTATATAGGTTTAACTATCTTTATTTTACTTTATTATTAATTTGTTAAAGGTTTCTAATTATAACTGTTTGTCTGTGTACTAATCATTGTTTATATATATTGTTCATTTTATATCGTTACATTCATATTGTTACATTTTATATTGTTTTTTTCAATTATTTACTTTAAAACGTGTTTTATGTTAGGTATATAAAAATCCTTTTAATTTTCTTGTACTGCTAAGGCTCACTGATTAAATAAAAAATAATTAAAAAAGAATTATGTTATACTGTTGTATTTTGCTATAACTTTGTGGTTATTCATTATGAATATAATTAAACTAATTAACTTTGTTTACACCACTAAAATTTATTTGGTAAAACCAACCGGTTTCGGAAACGACGTTCCTTCGTCAGGGTGTACTTAATACTAATTGAACTTTACAAAAATTATGAACAATCATACTTCAGTGTCAAGTGTCCAAATGGGGGTAAATAGTGAGGGATGCGAAAGAAACAGGTGATAAGGTGAAAGGGAACATATTCAAAATAGGACTGTAGGTTAAATTTTTTTGGTTGTTTTTTTGGTATGTTGTTTTTTTATAAGACAATTTAAACAACGATCGAAAATCGGAGATCGTATAAACATATACGGGCACTGATACGTTACGACATATAACTTATTACAATACGACAAGACAGTTTACGACTTATAATTCTACACAATGTATACCCAAATATCTGTCCTGGATAAGTTTTCTTCTTCTTCTTTTCTTTCTAACAAAACAACTCGCGAAATTGACAGCTTTGCGAATTATTTTGCGCGATTAGATTTTACGTATATTTTTTTTTGGCTACTATAATCTTCATGAGACCAAATAACTGTAATATTCCGATTATAAAAGGCTTGAGAAAATTATATAAATTTATTTAATAATACAATTTATCATTAAGGCGATCATCTGGTAATGCGAGCCTAATTCGTCACTTTTTGTCATCTGCATTTTGTACAGAAAGATACCAAAATAAAACTTATTTATCAGGTTCTGTATATCCTGACAGAGAGAGTGAGAGCAAGGATCCAGGCTGCCGAGATGAGTTTTTTAAGGGGGTAGCGGGAGTCACACTGGTGGACAGAGTGAGAAGTGCCGACACAAGGCACACACTCGGCATGGAGCCCCTACTCCTACATACAGAAAATTCACAAATGAGGTGACTTGGACGTGTGGTGATAATGCCAGAGGAAGGAATACCAAGAAGAATCTTCTTGAAAACCCCGGAAGGAAGATCACTGGTGGGTCGCCCAGATTAAGCTGGGAGAAACAACATTTTTTTTATAAAAATAAAAAGGTTGTCTCATGCGGAAGCAGCACAAGACGGGAGAATGTGGAAGCGCCTTGTCGAGTCTTTGGGCCCCCGACCCTACTAGGACAAGGGGATGAAGATGATGTACGACGAGGTTCCATATATTTTAAATATGGATTTGGCAGGCGCGTGCAGTGGGAACATTGAGCATGACTTGTTTGTAAACGTATATTTTGGAAAAAAATAGAAATCAAATATTTATGCTGCAGATTTTTATGATATGTTAAAATATGAATACTATGATAACAATTGTGATAGAAATATTACGAAATATATGTTGTATTCTGTTTTTTTGTTCAAATAATTGATTACGTAACAGTCATGCTGCGATGTACCCACTGCACGCCACTGGGATTTGGTTTGATAAAATTATCAATGATTTTTGGTTGGGATTGATAAATAAAATCTGTAATTTAGTAAATTCTGCATTAGTAATCCTCGGTGATTGGATTAAAAAAATATTTTTTTTTTTGCATATTGCTGCCATAGCTTTTATGCCCCACAAGTGATAAAATCCAAGCATTGCAAATTGCAAACTGTTGGAAAAAGTTAGATATTTTCAATTTATTAGCTATAAGTTACGATATTTAATGGACTCTATAGTCTTAAAAATATTATAGCATGCTTTGTTCGAAAGTACCATTAACTATGGCATCATTGCGTGGAGCGATGGCTACAAAAACGCCATCAAACCAATATTCGACATGCAAAAGAGAATATTAAAAAAATAGGCTTAGGACAAAGCTTTGTATTAAATGTTAAACAGTTTGTACTAGACAGTTTGAAGTATTATTTCAATGAATGTACTCAAAAATTTAATAACTATCATAGTAGATCCTGACATAAATTAATAAAAGGCCAAAAATTACTAAAACAAAGTACTGTAAAAGTTCTTTATATATATATATAGCTACTAAATACCTAAATCTATTACCCACACAACTAAAAATTGTAACCGAAGTAAACAAGTCAACTAAAAACAAAATAAAAAAATGGATAATTGAAATACAAGAACATCGATATCCTTATAAATGTATATTGTAATCATCATACAACTATCATTCGAGTCACTATTTTGAAAGCTTGGTATTAATAATTATTACACATGTCTAACTTCTCATCTCCCGAACCCATGTACAGGTATATATATATATATATATATATACCTTTTATAGGATTTAATATACTCATAATGTACGTAATATATAAAATATACCACCGGTGGGTGGTTGTGGCTGGTTGTGGAGAAAACTTGGCGGGTAGGTTAACACGGGTTTCTTTTATGTATATATATTTATTTTATTTATTTATTTCTATTTAATTTTAAGTATAAAATTTTGTTTCGACTGTGCCTGTCTCACTAGAAATATCTGTGTTGAGACAGGCATAGTTTACAATATTGTGTAGGTTCAAAACATAGTAAATAGATAATAAAGTGTTTAAAGTAACATAATAGAAAGTATATAATATATATGAGGTTATAGTGTGTTAGTGTGTTTATGTAAGTGTGACTATTTTATCTCTCCCCTTGTTTCGGATCCACTGTTTTATTTTGTATTTTATGTTAGGGTTGCAAATTGTGGTTAGCCCGGATTGTTTTAATTCGTCAAGCATGCAATTAAGTAATTTGGGTCCAAAATAGTTATAGCTCCTTTGTCCATACGTGGTATGTAACCTTGGGATTTGTAGATCGAGTTTGTTTGACCGTGTGGTAATTATTGTTCGAGTTGGTTTAAACTGTGTATTTTTGTGTTTTTATGTGTATTTAAGAGTAGTATTCGCATAAATTTGTTTTATATCGAATACGTCGAATTTGTTGAATACTTCATCTGTCCTTGTTAAAATTGAGGTTTTGAGGATTACTTTTATAGCAATTTTTTGAGTTGCAATAATTGGATTGAGTGCACTCATAGTCGCTCCTCCCCATGCAATTATGCCGTGTTCTATAATTGATTGGCAGATTGCGAAGTATATCATCTTTAGGAGTTTAATGTTAAAAAAGTTTGTAATATTGCGCATTATATTTTGTGTATTTTCTTTTGGGATTTAATAAATAAATAAATGAATTATATGTTTTATCTTGCGCGATATATGATAGACCTGTAATCCAATACACTCCATTCGAAAGACCGGGACGCACTCACCTGGAGCAAAGTGCATTGATCCTCCTTCTAAAACGCAGGTAAAAATGTCGGAGCACGTTTTACGACACCACCTGCCCGAGAATTTGATAACTCCCCATTCAAATGACGAACAAAAAGAACTATTGAATCGCATTTGTTTGAGTAATAACTACCTCCTCGTGAACTCAAGGGCTCTGGTTTCCCGTTATATTCGATATTGTGAGAAATGCCAGCGGTATGAAAACACACGGAACAATAATCCCAGCGATAATCCCCAGGAATGGGGACCTTATGCTTCTCCATAAATAGATAATACAATCGCGAAAGAAGCAAGGATGTGAATAAAAAATAAATGATTCTGATGCAAGCGGACTTGTGAAGGTATGGTAAGATAGAAGAGAATGAATGAACTCACAGGAATAACTATGCATTCAATTCACCGCCAACACGCATGCATCGCCTTGGAAACAAATCTCGGAATTCGTAGACATTTTTTGATGTAGGAGCATACAATTAATTAATTTTCCATATTCGATATACGTCACTGCAATGATGGTCCAACGTTTTGCAAAAAATAAGTCAGAAATGTTGAAAAAAACGAGCGAGCCTCACAGTAGTCGCGTATGATGTGTAACATTTGACATCTCACAATTAAACATATCAATTGAGCAGCGGCAGAAGCTAATACCCATATATTTATTAATTCGTAAATACAAGTAAAGAAAATGTATATGCATTTATTTATTATTGAATTTTGCCGCACTAGGTAGGTACCGTATTGTGATTAGAAATGTGTTTGGTCAATAATATGTTTTTATTAATTTTCATAGATGGCGGTAGTGTGCCGCCATACATATGGTTTGAAAACTTTAAAATTATCACATAAATTACATTAAATTTGAGAATGTAAGCCATTAAGGGTAGTTATTGTTTACAATAATATAAAAAAAAAGTATTTAATGAATAGTTCCGTAGATAAAAGCCAAAATATGTCAAAGTTACAACATCCACACGCTTGGCACCAGCCTCGCAACATATATACACAATCAGAAGCGTTGGCTGGTAGTGTGCATATTCGCTGTGATGGCACTCGCTGGACATTGACAATGAAATTGCGCGCGTCTTCTTTCCTCTTACGCATTTCCGTCCATTTTCACGAAATCACTGCCACAGATTGCAGGAAAGCGAGAGGAAAGATGTTACACATCAAAAACATGTAAACTTTGATGTCGCATATCTCCTTAAGTACTGATCATACTAAGTAGTACAACTATGACCAGTAATAAATAGTACTGGTCATAGTTGCTCGAACATTTTCTACTCACAATCAACGCAGGAATCTATCTGCAAAGTATTGCAGACTAATTCTGTTACATTTTTTTTCTGTCGGTTACGATTCATGTCGCCTTTTTTAGGCATTCCTTTTGTATTGATTTATTGAAATACATTGAATTCTATGGATTGCGAATGCAGCACCGTCGAGTTGGTGTTTAAACGGGTTTTAGATAGTATTCGTATGTTTTTATCATGTTTAATAACAACAGCCATTAACCGTGGCCTAATTTCTGCTTGCGGTGTTGCGCGCTTTCGGAGACAGCGGATGTCGCTATCGGCGGCAAACACGGAGCGTCTCCGTGGATTATAGATAGTTCCGACTATCCGTTAGGCTAGGTTCCATGGAGTTAGTCACTTCCGAATCGAAGCGCGTCCCAGTTAACGTACTTGAGACAGTTATCACATCGACCGAATAAGTAAAAGAATACCAGCGACTGCACGGCTTTGATAGGACCAGAACTTAACTGCGACGTCAGAAATATGAGCTCTAACAAAAAAATGAAGGAAAGAAACGAAGGTTCAGCAATTCTAAACATCTTTCGTTTATGGTTACTTTTCTCCCATCACAAGGTTGTGTCGCACATATAATTTGAATTGTGCTGACCCTAACACTGATGCTGATATTCTTGCAGACACCTTATCTTCGTTCAAAAACTCACTCATACACAACATCCATTTTCTAAACGATGACATGAACCTAGAGAGCCATTAAATCAATCATTCATTAAATACTAATCGCACTACACTCAAACACAAAATGTATAATATACATAAATGTACATGTAAAATATAATTAATTGCAAAAATACATGTTACTAGAGCGTGCCGAAGACACTTGTAATTGGGATAATGGGCATAGTCTTCACTATAATGTTTATTATCAGAGTATCATGTACCTATTATCCTGTTAGTGTCTCTATTAAAAAAACAAAAAAAAAATTAAAAAAATTGTTGAAATATATACTAGTAGATGAAAGGAGTTAAATATTTGAAAACACTGATTTTCAGGTGTATTCTAGTATATGTATGTGTGGCAAATCCATGTATGATAGAGTAAAGAATGAAGATATTAGGAACGAATGTAAAGCTGATCGTAGCATAATTCATAGAATTAAAACAGGGTAGCTCAGGTGGTTTGGGCATGTTGAGCGAATGATAAGAAAGATATATATAATGCAAGTGTTGACGGCGCCAGAAAGAGAGGGCGACCGCGGAAGACGGAAGTGGCATGACCACGGAATACTGGAAGATGGTCCCGTTGGAAGCCCCAACAACCGTCGAGCTTGCATGCGAAGATGTATGCATGTGGATGAGGCGAGAGTTGTATGTCAGGACAGAAGAGTGTGGCGCTCTATCCTCTCTGCCTACCCCCACGGGGAAACGGCGTTATGGTAAATAAGTTAGTTAGTTAGTTATCTATACTAATATATAAAGAGGTAAAGTTTTTACGTTTGGATGTAGGAGTTAATCTCCGAAACTACTTATTCGATTTCAAAAATTCTTTCGCCAATATTTAGAATAGACTTTCAGGGTGAACATGGACTATAAAATACTACCCACTTAAAATAAAAGGGCTTCTCGTGGTGACTTATTTTACAACTAAAGTCGACGAAAAAATGGTCGATCGATGCGTTTTTTACAAAAGCTCCCTTAACAGTAAGAAACATTTAAATACTTTCTACTCGTGTAAAGAAGTTGTAGAACTCAAAAAGTTATATAAAAGTCTGACGGTATATATCTGTATACAAATTGATAGAATATGACTAAAAGTTACTAAAGTCAATAAAATCTATGCGGATTCACGAGCATAAATTTTATTGACTTAGTAATATAAATACGACAGGCAATCTATACTAATATATAAAAGGGTAAAGTTTGTATGTTTGGATGTAGAAGGAAATTTCCGAAACTACTTATCCGATTTCAAAAATTCTTTTACCATTGTATAGAATAAACTTTCAGGTTGGACATGGGATATATATTATTCTGTTAAAATAAAATGGCTTTTCGTGGTGACCTATTTTACAACTAAAGTGGACGAAAAATAGTCTAGCGATGAGTTTTTTACGAACGCTGCCTTAACGGTAAGAGATATTTAAATACTTCCTATATAGAAGTTATAGAACATTAAAAAATAAATGAAAAAGTCCACGACGACATATATCTATATATTAAGGTTAATACACAAATTGATAAAATATGCCTAAAAGTTACTAAAGTCAACAAAATCTACGCGGATTCACGCGCATAAATTTTATTGACTTAGTAATATAAATGACAGGCAATCTATACTAATATATAAAGGGGTAAAGTTTGTATGTTTGGATGAAGGAGGTAATCTCCGAAACCACATATCCGATTTCAAAAATTCTTTCACCAATATTTCGAATGAACTTTCAGGGTGGACATGGGATATATATTATTCTGTTAAAATAAAATGGCTTTTCGTGCTTACCTATTTTACAACTAAAGTGAACGAAAAATAGTCTAGCGATGAGTTTTTTACGAACGCTGCCTTAACGGTAAGAGATATTCAAATACTTCCTATATAGAAGTTATAGAACTTTAAAAGTTATATAAAAAAGTCCAAGACAATATATATCTATATGTTATACACAAATTGATAAAATATGACTAAAAGTCACTCCACATAAAAATATAGTGGTATCATTACTAGTTGCGAAATCTATGTGTACTAACTAGTTCAAGAGAAAAGACTACAGATGTCTCTAGCATATTCCCTTCAAATAAACGAAAGGTTTTTTAGATTTGAAACCTATACTTATAGAACTTTCAAAAATTAGATAATGTGTGGATGTTCTTACGATGGAAATGGCAAACGTTACTTTGTGTAGACTGATTACTAGAGGTGTTTTATTTCATTCACAACAAAGTGCATATAATTTACGACCTCGGAAGAAATAATCAGTTCGGCCTCCGCCGTGATAGGACGCTCTCCCGATGACGTTGGATAAGACTTCAGCGAAACGTCAAGATTTGCTTCACAGTGAGATATACGGTTTACTTAACACATAAATATGTCCAACGACCGTAATTCTTTAGGTCAGATATACACGCCAGAATATTCCAGAAAACTACACACAGAAATCAACGACACCTCTGTAAATTTGTGTCAATAAATCAGCACTGTAAATCGTAATTTACACCATATCCATCTACACAGTCATCCCGCCTCTGCTGATCATCTCACGCATTGCACGCGCGCTCACACAACACACGCCACGTGCCAACGCAAGGAGACGTCTTTCCGCGGGTGGACATTTTCGCCAGCTCGCTGCAACGGACAAAAAAAGAGATAGACGCGGCGATGAAGAGTGTGAATATATTACCTTTGATGCTGCCTCCGGAGGTATGCGGCTGCTGGCTCTGCTGCATGTTGGACTGGGCCTGCTGCTCCAACTTGGAGCTGACGCTGTTCCACATCTCGAACATGGTGGAGGAATTCATTTTGAATTCCGCGCGCCACACAAAATGGCCGACAGATATTCGTCAAATGCTGTCGTCAAACAGTTATTTCAAAACGGTCAACGGTCAACTTATTTTTAAAACACTACACCAGTTCGAATAAATACATCTATTCTGAGTAGACTATTAAAAGTGTATACGCGCTAAATTTATTTATCTATTTATTTATTTAATATATCTTTGATACGCGGTAACTTTAGTTAATTTGATTTTTACTATTTTACGTAATTATAAATATCTTTAACGAGATCACGTGACACAACAGTTTTTAAAGCCCCCTTATTTGTAAAAAATTTCGTTTTTATTTTTTTGAAAAATACCACATATAAATTTATATACTTTATTTAAATACAACAGGAAAACAGAGTGGGTGTAAATATATTTTTATATAATATATATTTTTAAATACCTTTTATAATGTTATATAAAAGAATAAATATTTTTATGTACTTCAACGGTTTAAAAATGTTTTTTAAATTTTATTTTTCAGTATTGTCGATATTTTCAAATGACCAAATTTGTATTTTGTTATATATGTTAACTTTGTGTGTTTATACATAAATATATGCGTACAGGGCGTTCTAATATAATGTCTTTTTTTCAGTTTGTATAGTAATAATTATAACAATAATACAAAATGTCTCAATTATTGCGTTTTTAAAACAGGGTTGTCACAAATTATTTTTTTAGGTGTTCGAATCGTTATCCATTTTATTTCTCGATCTGTGCTTAAAACAAATTGGGTCCCGTCGTTTTTTCTTCATAACTAATAATTTTCGAAAAATGTTCCAGCTTTTGTCGAACACTTGGAAACTGTATTTATATATTTATATGTCACTGATTTGTTGCCTTTTCACTACGAAACATCTTTAAATGCACTTCTTTTTTAAATATTACACATATTTATTAATTTGTACAATGATTTGCTCACTGAAAGAAATATAATTTAAAATGAAAATTCTTAGTAACGTATGACACGTATTTTCATCATTTTTCTCCGTATATTTATTTATTTATAATTGTGAATAACTTTACGTCTCTTCTGGGGTATTGCGTCGTGTTTTTACGACCTTTCTGCCGACGTTTCGGATACCATTGCAGGGTCCATTAGGGCTGCTGTGAGTGTTGGTGTTGTGGCTAAGTACTGGCTAACAATACCGTGTCGAAAGCTTAGTGTTTACGTGTTACGTGGCAATACCGTGTCGGAGTCACGTGTTTGTTGTCTTGTGTCGTGTGTATCTTTCATCTTTTGTTTGATGTCTGTGATGAGAATGACTTTGAAGCGCCGGATACCAAGATGTTTTTAATTTGAGACCATCATCTCAATTAATATTTATCGGGTGCTTGTAGATTTCGAGTGCTTCCTTGATAAGACGCGTATGACAAGGTCGCAAAAACACGGCATAATACCCCAGAAGACACAAAACAGAAGATTCTGAGTGACCGTGAAAACCTTAGAACATTTTTAAGTTTACGTCTGTTTGCGTTTTAGAGCTTTCTGATTGATTGAATTCATTCATTTCAAATCTGTCAAACTTAAAACGTCTAAATTGGCGACATCACAATGTTATATAATAACTGTCAATATTCAGAAATGAAAATATTGCTTATTTCAGAATACCGCCAAATGGCGATTTTTTATTTTTATTTTTTATTTTTTTAAAATAGAGATGCGAACACGGAATTCGTGTCACATTAATATTCTTACTAT
>JADDOH010012571.1:0-12143 GCA_016648135.1 Agrypnia vestita | reverse complement strand
CACGATAAAATAATAACCCCTAAAGCAGAAGAAATTATAACAATTTTAACCGAAAATCATTCGAATCCATCATCAGGTCATTCGGGATTTTTCCGAACTTATAATCGTATTAAAGAAAAATACACTTGGCCCAATATGAAAAAGGAAATTAAGAAGTTTGTCGCACAATGTGAATCATGTCAAAAAAATAAATTAGTGCGCAAGAAAAATAAAGAAGCTATGGAAATTACCACTACATCAACGAAACCTTTTCAAAAGATAGCATTAGATATTGTATGTCCCCTTACTTTAACTTCATCAGGAAATAAATATATATTAACTCTCCAAGACGATTTATCGAAATTTTCACAAGCTTATGCTTTACCAAATCATGAAGACATTACAGTTGCTAAAACCTTAACGCAAAATTTTATATGTAAATTTGGTATTCCTGAATCTATTTTGACAGACCAAGGTACCGACTTTACGTCAAATTTAATGAAAGAAATAGCTAAATTATTTAAAATTAAACAACTGCAAAGTACAAGTTTTCACCCTCAAACTAATGGAGCTTTGGAACGTAGTCACCAGACACTTGCCGACTACCTAAAGCACTATGTAAAACAAGATCAACTTGATTGGGATGAATGGATAGATTTTGCTATGTTCTCGTACAATACAGCTGTACATACGACAACTAAAATATCTCCATATGAATTGATATTTGGAAACAAAGCAACGCTTCCATCTTCATTAATAAAAGAACCAGAATTTAAATATACATATGAAAATTATGTTGATGAACTTAGACTTAAATTACAATCCAGTCAGAAAATTGCTAGAGAAAATTGCATAAAAAATAAAGAAATAAACAAAAAATATTACGAGAGAAATATAAAAATTGATAAATATAAAATCGGAGACTTAGTATATTTAAATAATGAGATTGTTAAACCCGGAAAATCGAGAAAACTTACTAGCCGATATACTGGACCCTTTGAAGTAGTTAAAATAATTTCCCCCGTAAATTATATAATTAAAATAAAAAATAAAAATGTAACCGTACATGCAAATAGACTTAAGCGCTATATATATCATATTAATAATTAAAAAAAAAAAAAAAAAAATTTCAGATTATTTGGCTCAATCCAGCTTGCATTGGCAACCAACTACAACATTACTAAATTGAGTAATTCAGCAGGAATATATTTCGAATCCTTCAAGACGTGTCATTTTTATGAAAGTTATTGGAATTTAGTAACGTATGTAGACTTAAATCAAATCAAGGAAAAGTTAGACTTTGTACAAAACACTTATCTTAGAACTAAAGATGTTTGTAATAATGAATTATATAGAAATTTTACACTCTGTGATACTTCACTAAAAATATTAGATCAATTAATCCCTATTTTAAAACAACAGGATCAAACATTAAAAACTTTAAGTGGACATGAAAATAGAGTTAAAAGAGCTTGGTTTAATATGATTGGAACAACATTTAAGACAATTTTTGGAACTCTTGACCAAGACGACGCGGATTATTATGAGAACGCAATAAATAATCTTTCCAAAGACGATAAAGAATTATTGACTATTGTCAAGGATCAAACTAATATAATTAAATCAACCATTACTAATTTTAATAATACAATCACCAATATCGCGAGAAACGAAAAAATATTTAATGATAATTTTGATCGATTAACTAAATATGTAAAAGACATTAAAAATCATATGTTCAATTTAGAACTAAAACAAGATATAGAAGAACATTTAGCCCTGTTAACCTTACTAACAACAGAAGTACAAAAGGAATATTCAACACTCATAAATTCTATATTATTCGCTAAAAGTAATGCATTGCATCCTTCTATTATTTCACCTGAACAATATGTTTATCAATTAAGCAAAACAATATCCTTATTGCCAGCTTTTACTACATACCCATATTCAGTAGAACTCAAATATGTGCATAAATTATTAGATTTAATTACCTTAAAATGTTTCTCTTTAAATAACAAAATTGTATTTGTCATATCAAACCCTTTAATAAATTATATTAAATATCATGTGTACAAGGTAATCCCTACACCTGTATTAAGAAGAGATAACTCTTATATATTTATTTTGCCATCATCTAATTACTTAGCTATTTCCGAAAATAAACTTACTTATGTAACCATAGATAACTTTGATGATTGCAAAAATTTAGATCAGAATGAACTAATTTGTTACACTAAAAATCCTTTTATTCACTTCAGATTAGACCCATTTGTGAAACTGAAATTTTATATAAAACTGAATTCATACCTGATAATTGTAATACTAGAATTATGAAATCAATCAATGAAATTTGGTACAAGTTAGATAACAATAAATGGCTATTTGTATTACCCAAGCCAACAGTGATAACAATAATGTGTAAAAACAGTAATCAAAATGTACCCGACGAAATTAAAATTGATTCCACAGGAATTCTAATTACTAGACAATTTTGTAAAGTTTACACAGCAAATACTATCCTTGTTTCTGTAGATAGTAATTTTGAAAGTTCTTTTAATTCAATTATACCGACATTTGATATTGTCAATGACGACTGTTGTAAACATAAAGTAATTGATAACTCGACTCTAATCATGATGCATTCCCATTCAACTACTCTTGATAGAGAACAATTATTAATGGCTAGTCATAAATTAGACCAATTCAACAAATTTGAAATAAAAGATGAAAGTGTCATTCAAAAAGTCTTAAATAATAATTATTTTGTTTATTGTGTATTAACATTTGCAAAATTTTTAGCCTTGTTTATTTTATATAAAATTTATAAGAAAATTCGTTCGAAGGTAAAACTCGAACCAAAGAATTGTTGTGCCATGATAACCAACTGTTTAACATTGAATATAAATAAAAAATCCCATAAAGAAAATATTTCTGTAGAATTAGCTGATGATTCTATAGAGAATGTTCCATTGAGAAGAAGTCCTAGATTAGCTTCAATAAAGGACAATGTATAAAAATATTATCTCATAAGTATTAAGTGTGAAGAATAAAATTTTATAAAATTGTATACCTATATAAGAATTGTAAAATTATGAAATTTTGTGAATATATAATATCATATTTTATTGTATCATGACGTGAACTTACTTCCTGATAGCATTGTGAATATTGTTTTTTTTCAAAAATCTATGTCATTTAAAGATTTCCCTATATTTTTGATCTAAGGGTGATGGTGTAATGTACCTATACCAACCATTATATAAATCAACATTGTATAGGAATGATAAACATGGAATAAACATTTTAGTTTTGTAAACAGAAATGTAAATTCCAATATTAATATCAATTAGAGTCCCTACAACGACCCCGGTCTTATCATAAAGTAACTTTGACCCGGAGCCGCCCGATGTTCCATACTTATCATCCTAATTGTTTGGATTAGAATCCCATATAAGCAGAGTCTTGTCTCTAACTAGATGCATTATTGATCAGTCTTCACATAGATTCAGTAGAAGTAGATTGACTACGGGAGTGTTCACATCAATGTAATTGTGCTTTTATTAATTGTTGTAATTAATCCAAAATAAAAAGTAATCTCAACCATCGTGTTAGAGTATTATTTCTGTTAAATAAGACCCTTTGGAAGAGACGGAAGAGGGTCGTTTACAGAGATTTATGCCTTTTTAATAATTTTAGCATTAAAAAATAAGTATTTTTTTGTGTTAATTACAATTCTAAATCACAATCATTTTAATGGGCAAATTAATTATCACATTTAAAAATGGATCTAGTTTTCTGTGTATTGAACCTCCTGACTATTGATGACAACGCAAGCGTTGAACCCCGGGTCAGCAAACCCGAACCGGCCACTCTGCGCATGTTGCTACGGTCGCTTCTCTGTGGACCGCCAAAAAGATATTATAAATATATACTAGATCTAAGCAAAGACGCGAACCAATGTTTCAACGTTTTTTACGACTTGCAGCTAGTACTTGTATTAATTGTTATTTGGTTCTCAGATGATGGAAGCATTTTTTCAGGATTTGTATCGCCTAATGTATATTATAGATATCTCACAGAGACGAAACTGTATTAATTATGGGAAAGTAGGTATAGAAGTCATTTGGGTGTAATAGGACTTATGACCTATCTTTTTATGGTTGGCTTATGTAACATTCGCCATTTACAATTGTGTAAAGTGATCACTTAAGCCAACCATAAAAAGATAGGTCATAAGTCCTATTACACCCAAATGACTTCTATACCTACTTTCCCATAATTAATACAGTTTCGTCTCTGTGAGATATCTATAATATACATTAATTGATTAATAATGTCTCTATGACATAAATCCAGCACTGTTCTGAAAGATTTGAACAAACTCAAAATATTCTGATTTGTATCGCCATTCATATTATATATATACGTTAATTTATACTTACTACCTACTTTTAATTATGGCATTCTTAATTTTGATTTTTAATAAACTGTATTTTAATAATAAATTTAATATAAAATTAAAAGTTATTAATCATTTATTTCAACTACATTAGAAAATATGAGGCTTTGTTTACGTTTAGATAACGTATTTACACATTTTTTAACGTTTTAGATTTGAGTATTTTCAATCAATGTAATTTCGTAGCCCATAGCATAGAAGTATCTCTGATACATAAGTAAAGAGATGTGTTGCCTTGGGTTACTGTTAGAAATCTGACACTCACACGGAGAGAATTAGGAAATATGACACTGTGTTGCTTCTAGATTACCTAACTCGTCATCTGTGACAGACGCCTACATTAATTACCGAATACAAAACCAGCATATTTGTATCTGTTTTGATCATACTTGGAGGGTTAAGACTAATAAATGGTGTTCTTTTGTGAACCAGAGAAAAATGTTTTCTTTCAATAGATATTATATATCACTAATTTGCTTTACTCGCTTATAAAATTTGGCAAAAACAATCCGAAAATTTGCAATTATCAAAAATGTCAATGGGCAATGTCTTAAAAATATATTGTAAAAATTTGGCAAAAGTCTCTAGCATTACATTTAAACAGACTGGGTCATAAAAAAATAATTTTCAAAGGATTATATGACACAAATGCTAAATTTACATAGTTGTCAAATGCATCACAATTACCAAGACCCTATCACCAAGACACCAAGACCTTATAATAATGTAATGAATTGAATTAAAGTAATGCAGATAACAATTATTAAATTCATACTTAAAAAAAATCAACATTCCCCACACTATTCAAAATGTTTCCAGTCCCAAAGGTGGAATCTATATACAAAAGAGTATCAATTATGCAACTTATCAAAGAAAACGATCAGGCAAAGTTCGAAAGAAACACAACACCAAGATTAAGAGATTTTAAAATCCCTTAATGCGATACAAAAAAATATCAACAAGGTTTCATATACTCAGGTATGACATTTTTTAACAATCTTCCAATCGAAATGGAAAGGATACAGGATACAGAACAATTGAAGAGCAAATTGAATGAACATCTCTATGAACTGAACTAGACACCATTACCTTCAAAGTCAAAGACGTTCACTCTACTACTTCATCCTAGATATATAATATAACATAAAATAATTAAATGTAAGAAATTATATATAGAAATTCAAAGTTCCTTGTCCGAGCACAAGAGAAATGCTTTTAAATGTAGAGGGACTATGAATAACACGATTGTGTAATAAATATTAATGAACAATTAAAAAAAATATATTTATGTATATATATATATATATATATATGTTAGTTCTAACTACTTTGGGGGTAACCCGCGTCAAATTCTGGTCGTCAGGACCAGTCGTCTGCCGACGTTTCGAACAGATCTCACTGCTCATCTTCAGGGCGCCTTATCGATGAGCTGGAATGATGGAAACACCGAAGCAATTAGAAAATCCAACCTTTTCAACATTGTATAGTGACGATAGTAAAGTAAATATACGGATTACTAGAAGTCGAGCGAAACTCATTAGCAGCGTCGCTGGAGAAACCCACTCCTCCACAAACACCTGACGCAGAATTTCTCAAACTTTCACTTGACGGTGAGCTCCAGACCCAAACGGTTGTACGCTTTTTGGAGAAGCAGCTCATCGACAAGGCGCCCTGAAGATGAACAGTAAGATCTGTTCGAAACGTCGACAGACGACTGGTCCTGACGACCAGAATTTGACGCGGGTTACCCCCAAAGTAGTTAGAAATAACACATATTGTACCCGTGAAAGCCTTCGATTTAATATTATATATATATATATCTATATATATATACATATATATATATATATATATATATATATATATATATATATATATGGTTGTGGGTTGTTGGGAGTTAAATTTTAGTATGAATTTATATCATGAAAAAAAAATCACAGGAATGATAAAAAATTTACTCGAGAGCGGTAATTTACCTAGTCACGTGACTAAATACCTATAATTTAGATTATTGTAATTCCTGTTTTAAAAATTCTACGCAGTCGGCCCAAAATATCAAATGATTCTGCTTAAATAAATGAAAACAATTATTCAGAAAACAAAGTCGGCAAAGCAATCCCGTCTCGGTTATACGGAGTGGATGCCGTGTCCCTCAGGAAATTAGGGTTTCGCGTTCACACCTCGCCTTGCGAACCGTACGCAAATAAACCTAATCAAGTTAGCGACTGCTATATTTTAAGGCGTTCCTCGCTGCTATTCGCAAAACTCGAAGATAACGCATTTAGGGGAGCGGGACCTTCGCCCTTTTACGATTGTCATTAATATTTGTTTCTGTGGAGCTCATCGACCGATTTGGATTTTTATTTTTTAATGCGAGATTAAATCTGATTTTTTTCTTTCAAAAAATAGAGACTCAAATACAGACTACGTATCGCATCAATATTCATACTATTTTAAAACTAAGATAAACACTAGGACTAATTTTCTGATGTCCTGGAATGGGGTTCAAACCACCGATTACCGATTTTTATAACGGTACGGTAATGTGTACCAGACAATAGTCGTAAATTTTTTTTAATTTGAATATAATATTAATTAGTTTAATGAGTTAATTCCAGCATTGAGTGTGCAAAACTTGATTCGCCAAATATGTTTAAAAATGACAATTTATCTATTCCACACAAAAATAACTGGAATATTAAATGTAAATATGAAATAATGAAAATTTGAAGGTATAATTAAATATATGTAAATATTATTTCGAAAATATAAAAATACACAGTAATTAAACGCTACAGATTAAGTTACTATCGTTATTATAGGATCTATGAATGTAAAATATTTATATCGCACATAATTTTCTTACCTCCGTACATAACTTTGAATATAATTATAATATAAAATTCTGGGCAAAAACTATTATCTAAAAATATCTAAAAATATGTTTGTACCTAAGTAGGTAAATGCTCAAAACAATATCAGTTAATTTTGATATATTAAGAATACATTCAATACTTAAAATTCGTACTAAACATAAAAACATCACAACAATTATAAAAATTATAATTTAGTTTATTTATTGTACATGAATAATATTTACTACTACCTCAGAAATGCAGCATATTGGACATAGTATGTGGGGAATATTTTTTGTTCTCCATTTTGTTTTACGCTTAAATACTTAAATCGTTAAATTTTTATTTAATTTAAACCTATAAAATTTTACGTGCAGAAATTATTGTATCGTTCCTGTCTCCTGAAGAGACTTGCCATTTCACCGAGAATCGAGCCCGGAACCCTCGGTGTCGTGGGCTACGATTGTTGTTGTGTATGTAGATTTTTACTACTTCATTATAATTGTCTCTTATTTTCTCGCATTGTCTTGAGTGTAATATATATATTTACATATAAAAAGCCTTCAGGATGTTTTTATCTGTCCGCCGCATCATTTTTATCTCCCCACTATCTTACTATCTACTGACTCAATTTACAATATTATGTTTTATTATATAATAGTGTAAATGATGTAATAGCGGTCTAATAAGTATGATTTATTTTTAATGTAAATTATGTACCCCCCTCCTCAAGAGTCTTCCTCCACTCTTCTCGGTTTAGTGCCAGCTGTCTTTATTTCAGAAGCTCCAAGGACAAAAGTATGTGTAGACGTTGTCGCTCCATCTTAATTTTGACCTTCCTAAGCTCCTTGGTCCTATCGGCCTTGAGTTCAGCAGGGATTATGGTGCTTGATGCTCGGTCATTGTCTCCGCATGAGCCAGTCACCGAAGTCTTCCCAGTTTTATAAACAATATGTAATATCGGTCTAATAAGTAAGATTTATTGTTTATACCTACACTCATATGAGTTCAGTATCCCTTCTTATTTTGTTAGATTAGTATAATTTGTATATTTACAGTTTCAAAATGAATTAAAAGTATATCAATAAGGGTGTTGTTTCTTAAAGTAACATTTTATTTTATTCTATTTATTCCGAAAACCAACAGCAAACAATAATTAAGTAAATATAAATAATGGTAAACATAAAAGACAATTATAGATTTTTACTGGTAGTAACAGCATATCGTATTTGCATTGTATATATTTATATATACTATGATATATTTCTAAAACTAGATAGATATAATTGAAAGAAAAACAATACCATATATTTTATCTAAAAAATGGTTCAGAAAGCAAACGCTGCACATCAGTAGAATTGTTTAGAAATGAGTCTTAATTATACATTCTGGTAAATGCATTAGATATGATGCAATTTCACCACAAATATGAATTTTGCCAAAGGAAGTATTATTATTATTAATTAAGTATTAATTAGGAACATTAATAGTGAGCTTGGATTTAGGACAATCTATTGATATATGTATATCAGATAACGAGAAAGTTTGGGATTTAGAAAATTAGTGCAACCACACGTTTTTACTGTTAGTCTTGTAATTCAAAGCTATCATCTCCGCTTGTTCCTCGAGTGGGTAAAGCGAGGTACACATCCACCGCATTATAATTATTACTCGTGTCCATATTTCAAGACACTGCCGTAATAAATAATTGTTAGTGCGGACGAGCAGGATTAGCATACCGCGGCAGTAATTGCGTCATATTATGTTGTTTTGGTTAGATTTGTTAACCGAAGTTACTGCCCGGAACGCAGAGACAATGTCCACGGACGGCCGTAATTACGAAACGGCCCGTTTTAACATGTTTCGAGTTATAAAATTGCTTCTGAGTTATAAAACGTACGTAATAATAACGCCGTAATGAAAAATAAAAAGCAGGAGGCGTTCTCCCTCTACTTTCTCAACAGAAAAGTGTAACTATTTTTTTATTGATAATCGTTAAATGAATTTTCTGTGTTTATTATTTATTTATATTAAATAGTGCATTCCAATATAAAACAGTGAAGAAAACAGTCAATTTTTCATGAAATAAATAAAAAAATAATAATACTAACTAAATAATAAAATCATATTTAATAAAAATAAATATTTAAAGTTATATAATAATAAAATTAGCACATTAATTTTTTTTAAATATATTTATTTCATGTTGATAGATTGTGTAAATTTTTAAGACTCACAAATGGTAGGTTCTAGTCAGAGGCGTGCAGTGAGAACATTAAAGAATGACTTTTATGTGCATATATTTCGAAAAAAATTGAAATAAAAGATTGTCTCGTCATATTCCTTTCACAATAATAATTACCATATTTAACATTTTGTAATATTACTCCTTCATTCACACTTATAACATTCTGTTATAATTACCATATCATTCAAATCTTAATAAAATTCCCTTATAAGTTATTTTGTTATAAGTTAACATTCTATTATAATTACCATATTATTCAGATCTCAATATCTAATAGTATTTAATTTCGATTTTTACCACAATATATATTTATGTAAGAGTCATGCATTAATATTCTCACTGCACGCGCCTAGTTCCAGATTACTCACAGGTTTTAGTTTATTTTTAAACTGAATATCTTTTTGTGTTAACAAAGATTTATTTAAAAATGTTCTCAGTTAATATCATTGAAAGATTTGGCAGATACTTCGTGGTGCAACATTATAATTTCAAATATGTTTTATTATACTTTGTAATACACACACAATATGAGTTATTAAATTACAACTATAGTTTTCCATTGCATGGTCCATCAACACGGCTGATGTGAGGAATATTTGTTGATTATGTTAAGTTTTGGCTTGAAATACCGCACCGAAATCAAGGAGTGCCCTAGTTTGCGCTAGGTTAAGTACTGACTTACAATACCGTTTCGAAAGCAGGGTGTGTACGTGTTAATGTATTGTGTGGTAATACCGTGTCCGAGACAGGTATTGTCAAGAGTTCTTGTGGCGTTATGCCACTGGGCCTGTCTACTGCCGGGTGATTATCTGTGCAGAGTCGTCGATTCAATTGATTTTGCAGCGCCGGATATCACAAGCTTTTTAAATTAAGACCATCATCCCTATTAATATTCACCGGGTATTTATGTATCTCGAGAGCCACCTTGAGGAGGACGTGAACTTAACTAGAGCGCTGTTCCTTAATTCACACTAATCACTTGTCTGTGGAGCACTTTATAATCGTTTTCTAGAATATTCGCACGTCCCACTTATTCACATCTATCGCCCGACATAGTCTCTTCAAATATTTAACTAGTCGCTTATAATTCGCCGCTTTCACTAGTATTTGTTTCTATGGAATCGCCGAACTGTCACAAACTTTTCCGTATAAGTGATATAAAGGGATTTTTATTTTGTGAACGTTCAGGCATGATCGACTGACTTCTAAGCACTTCTCGTAATTCATAATGATTTTAAAGTGTCCAAGAGTGCTGGAAAATCCTCGATTATGTATATTTTTTTCTATTTCTACAATCGAACCGAAGAATGTGGCACGCGATAGTTATTATCAAAGGCTGATGTTATAATGATTTTAATGAACGCCATTATCAAGAATTGTTATTTTATTTTTAGTTTAACGAGATATTTGTAAAGAGCATACGTGATATAAAATTATAATAAAAACATTTTCAAAAAAAAAAAGGATTATTTTATTTGTATATATTTCATATTAGTATTTCACCTACATGTTTCGAAAATACCTTTCCATCGTCAGGATGTTTGTTATATGTAATATTTTTTAAAATGTCAATCTACAATGTTGCTCAATCAAATGAAAAAAAAAAACATTATCGTCGTGGGCCGGGAAAATCCACTTGGGAGACTTGCAAATGCAGTGACTTTACCGCATTGTTTTAACGATTCGCGATATCGTTACGGCTTTCTTCATCGTAAATATATATTGGAAGGTAAAAATGAAGGAAATATAAACTTTATACGGTCACATGAGTGTTTTAATTGAGGAGGATTATGAATAATTCATCAGTCAACGATGCGTCCGCTACCAACACGAACGAGCCAACGAGGAAATGACACGTCTTGAACTGAGAACGGCAGATATGTGGCGGCTCTCTGGGAAGGGAGCCATTCAGTGCACTCACACAAGCACGAGCAACGTTTTTTTTACAATTTTACACTAGTAGGGTAAAAATATTTTTTTTCTTAAAAGTACAAAAAAAAATTCAATAATAATATTTTCTATAATCAGGCATCTTGAGTTGATAGGTGCTGCCATAGTAAACGCGAAAACAAACAAACCCCTAAAGTAAGCAAATCAGTATTTTTAATTAGAATTATAATTAGATAACCGTTAGACTAAGGAATATTTTAAGTACAAAAAATATTAAAAATGTGTACTACGCCCTTGTTCATTTTCTGCTCGGCATTATCGGATGGGGAGGTTCTTATAAAAAAATCTAAACTCAGTTAAAATATTACAAAGGATCGTTATTAAAGTAATACTGAACAAAAATCCACCTCTTTAACAAAAGATCTTTTCAAATGTGGATGATATTTTCAAGCAAGATTCCATTTTAAAAATATATAAAGAAAAAGTCTTACAGAAAACCAGGAATACTTTAAACTTATGAAAAATAGAAACCAAATCATAATTCCTAACTTTCAAACAACCCAAATGCAAAACCACTATATTTATATGGCCATTAACTACTACAATAATCTTCCTATCGAGATACGCCGCATCAGTAGCCTTTTAGAACAAATTTAAAATAATTAAAAACTTCTTAAAATCTAACTTAAATTCAAAATCGTTTAAATTT
>JADDOH010012570.1:0-10801 GCA_016648135.1 Agrypnia vestita | reverse complement strand
GATGAAGTAAGAAACACCTACTCATTAGAAATACAAAATGCTAACGCGGCGCATTTTGTATTTTGTACTTTTACGCAGACAAAGGAACGTAAATATGTCGACGGCCCCTTTCTTACATTTATTGTACACCTTTCCATGCCAAAACCTGGATATAAAAGACGTAGTAGCGAAGTCCTAAGTTAGTTTGTCTCCCTCGCCTAAACCACGAGGTCACGCTGCCCGATGTCCGCTACTCGTAGCATCACCTAGCTACGTAGATTGTCTCTATCTACGCCATACGACCAATCTCTAGCCTGCTGTAGCTACGACATTAAACACAATCACTTTGCCACTCATCTTATTCCTTTTTACGCCTCCAGTCTTCAACCAACCCATCGAGCATTGTCAGCCTCATCATTCCACTATCTTCGCAATCTCCACTGCCACTCTTATTCCTTGTTACGCCTCCAGTCTTCTACCAACCCATCGAGCATTGTCAGCCTCATCATTCCACTATCTTCGCAATCTCCAGCGGCGAACACCGTCTTCTTCCGGCAGTACAACACCATCCTCCACCTCACTGCAATACGCTACAGTCATCAGCACCATCTCCCGCTCACAGTACAATCTTCATCATTGCTTCTTTCACCCTACGCTCACAGTTTGATCTTCATCATTGCTTCTTGCACTCTACGCACGCAACCAGGATAAAGTTGACGACCACAGGTGCACCCAATCAGCTGGCACACCGATGACTACCGTTATCTTCCAAGGTCGAGAGGCAAAGCACTTACTGTAATTCAGTCGAAAATAAATAAACTCCATTAAACTGACCGCGGCTTTCTGTTCATATCAGCTGTTTTTCATCCTCTAATACATTGTACAAAAGTAGGATCCGGGACAGGGTACCCCATATTCTGGTAACTCCCGATGTTATAACACGCGCACCTTCTGATTCAACGCAGCAACATCACAATCTGGTGACATCCGACGTGAAAAGATCACCCAAATATTTATGCGGACTCCTACAGATGTACAATTTTTGAACTACCCATATAAAATATAAAATATTTATTCACTACTAATATTAAAATATTATATTCTAATATACCATTTTTTCTTTGTAAAAATATTCTTAACACTACATATTACATACATTTACAAGGGATCGGAATACATAACAAAAATATATATCAGAGGAAACTTTATACCATATGACAATTAGAGCTTTATATGTCTTATGTAATATCTTTTACGAGTTTTCCGAAATTAATAAATATTTTTTACAAGTTTTTGGAACAAAAATTGCAACACAAATAGGCCATCTGAAACCTTTACTGAAAACAAGTATTTGCGAACAAGAAGACAAGAGAACAAAAGAAATTTTATCCAAATAAAATAGTTATAATAAAGTTAAATAAATAATAAATGAATACTCAGTTGCGATGAATATTCGATATATATTTGGAAGCCAAAACTTTATTAATCCAGAATACAATAAGGCTTTAACCTTTAAATTGAAGTTATGGTCTAATGGTTCCAGCTAAAAGGAGTCCCGGACCCCTAATCAGGCACTTTCCGAATCCAATATTCAACTTCGAATACAGAAAGTGTTTCTCATCTGACCTCCGCGGGTGAATGGTTAACTAGTTACCATTTCCCTTTAAATTAGTTTTACATGTTAATTAGAAATATATCGGCCGTGAAAATTTCGAAGGTACAGAAAACTTTCGGAACATTGGATGTAACGAGACTTTCACATCGTACACGTATTTCATTATCTGAAATTCAAATGACAAATATCATCGTATTCAAGTTGCTTGAATAGAAACTCGCCTAGGGACAAAGGGGTCTGCGGCTCAATTCTAACCCCAGGAAGATGGATATTTTTATATTTAAACAGTATGTTTAAATTATATCGAACATTCATTTTTTTTCACTCAAACATATGAAGCACAGGAGATTTTCTTTAGTAAAGATACGTAAGAGACATTCATTTGCGTGGTTGAATTTTTTGCTCGCAGAAAGCGTCAGTCACTGACAGTGAACCTCTGAGTAAAAAAGTGTAGTTTTTGTCGATCGGATTGTTAATTATTATGATTGATATTGCATTAAATTTTGCGATACCCAAGTAGGCACCGCAAAGGAAAGCATTCTCAAGATCCAACAGACTTTCAGAGATGATTTTATGAGCATTTCACGGATAAAGAAAGGGTTAAACCACTTCAAAGATGGCCACACATCTGTTGGCCCCAGCGCTGCGCGTAATTGGGAACCCTGCTTAAATGTATCCCCGCTTCTACCTGCCTCCAGCAAGCACAGATCCGCCTCAGTACGAAGACCGTCGCCGCAAAAACAAGTTCGAGAAAATCAGCCGCCGCAAAATCGTCTGTAAACCGCAACCGCAAAAGTAACCGCTGTTCGCCAAGAACTACCGCCAATCTTGAACAAGGACTTACATATTTACGCGAGTGTTATCTAAAAGTAACGGGAAACACCTCGCCGCTAGAAGTTTGGGACGAAAAAGAAGAAACAGGAGCAGAACCAGCGATCCCGAAGGAAGAAAGGTGAGTGCTCGCCTCTTTGTTCCTGATAACGATTTCAATGGACAGCGAATTGCATCCCGGTAGATCTCAACAAGCCAAAATAATAATGCGATGGACCAAGTGCGGGTTCCTTGTTGTTTGCTAATTGTAGGATAACAAGGAAGGATGGAAAGGGAAGGAAAAGGCCTATATCCAGCAGTGGAGAGACGAAGGCTGATGATGAAGAAGAAGTGCGGATTTTGGCCACACAGAACCGTCGTGTCATTGTCTGAGAACTTACAAACGAGGTGGGGGTAAGCATTGGATCAGTACATTCAATTTTGACCGAGGATTAAGGTTTAAAAAGAGTGTTAAAAGAGGTAGCAATAAGTTCGCAGCTGCTTTGCGATAATGCACCCACCCATTAATCGCATCTGATTCAGGCTTCTTTGACCAAACATAGTTTATTAGGCTCCCTTGATCAGGTTCTTTGTGATTTTTGGCTATTTTTCAAATTATAACCACCAAAAGGAAAGGAATCAGGAGAAGATATTTATCTGATATGCGACGGCCTAGCTGAACATCACTCCAAGAAATGAGTTCTAAAAGCATTTTCCATAATGACGGGACCGCTGGGAAAAGCATGTGCAATACCAAGGGAACTACTTTAAAGCACATTAAAGTAAGTATTGTGTATGAATAAATATGGTTCGCCGACCAAATGTTCCATATTTTTTTATCACAGTTTTTAACACATAAAGAATGATAATTAATAAAATTTCAAAAACTATTTGGTTTATTTTTGTACCATCAGTAATGCTTACTCAATTATTTAAAAATAAAATAAAAAATTCAAACACCCATTTTATCCAAGGAACGAGAGATGTTAAGATAAATCTCAGTAAAACGCTTACCTGTTGAGATTTTGATCTGAAGTAAAACTCAAAAGATCTAACTGAGGTAGGCAGAATGGAACAAAAACCCGGGTAAATGACATTCGTGTTGAGAGCAAAACTCAACATGTGCGCAAAAACGTAACCTAGATCTGTAAATACCCAAAAATATTTATTTTTCAAAGATAGACAAATAGAAGGCATTAAAGAAGTTTTAATTATGGGGATGAGGCTAGTTTGATGCGCCTACCTTCAAAATTCATTAATCGAAAAAAATTCGTTATTTATTAATATAATAAGATCACTAAATACAGCATTCTCGTTATTTTCAGTTTGAAATTTAACACACAACAAAACGGAAACGGACGAGTCCAAAAACATATATAATTTTTTGGACTCGTCCGACGTAGATCCCGCTATCCTGGATCGGGAATAAACCAGTCTTCCGCTGGATGCAAAGTTATGACATCAATTATTCGCAAGTTGTGCGGCTACCAACTTCCGGTTCACGTAGAGTGGATGTCACTCTGGCAATGTTAGTCACTGGTCGCTATATTATTCGGTACGAAGCGGTGTTTATAATAAGGAAAAAATATTCATATCTTTGCAAAAAATAAAATTAAATATCAGTGCAATTAAGAAACATAATATCTATATAACAAAACAAAATAATAAAGTAGTTTTAATAAAACATAACACTGTATACAAATTTTCAAATTATTTTTTTAAATATAAGCTAGCGATTACTCATTGAAAATTATGTAATTTTAATGTGTTTTAAAGCTGTAAGCGTAGCGTACCGTAGCGTTAGTGACGAAAATGGTTTCATAGAGAATTATGTTTTTTTTTCTTTTTATACCTGACTCATATTGTTTACATTATGTATTTTAAAGATAAAATGTAAATACACAGTTATGAAATATTTTAAATAATATTAGGTCCTTACATATGAAATTGACGTTTTGCCGTACTGGCAAATTTGATCTCAAATATCTTCTCTTTGGTTAGGAATTCCAAATCCAAATTTACTCATGTATTTGTGTTTTGAAAATTATAATTCATTTGTTTTTTCCTCAATTGTTTTTTTCTTTGCGTCACTCAGTTTACAAAATGAAAAACTTGAAATATCGCGTTCTTTACGAGTACGAGTTCCACCGTGGCACCAGTACTGCAGAAAAGGCTCGAAGGATTAATGATGTGTATGGCGACGGTGCCGCAAAAGAAAACACAGTCCGTTTTTGGTTCCAACGTTTTCGTTCTGGAAATTTCGACCTGCAGAACAAGCCCCGTGGACGGCCGGAGACCAAAGTTGATAATGAAGAATTGAAGGCTATTGTGGAAGCGGATCCATCGCAAACCACATCCGAGTTAGCTGCAGGCTGCGGTGTTAGTGATAAAACTGTTTTAATCCACTTGAAGCAAATTGGTAAGGTGAAAAAGCTTGAAAGGTGGGTACCTCACGAATTGAGTGAAGCAAATCAACAAACGCGCGTTGACTGCTGCGTTGCATTACTCAACCGGCACAATAATGAAGGGATTTTAAATCGAATCATTACCTGTGATGAAAAGTGGATCCTGTACGATAATCGGAAGCGCTCATCGCAATGGCTGAACCCTGCCGAACCAGCCAAACCATGCCCCAAGCGAAAATTGACTCCAAAAAAGTTACTTGTGAGCGTTTGGTGGACTAGTGCTGGTGTCGTTCACTACAGCTTTCTTAAATCTGGCCAGACGATTACGGCAGATGTCTATTGTCAGCAACTGCAAACCATGATGGAAAAGCTAGCTGCTAAACAACCGAGGCTGGTTAATCGCTATAGGCCACTGGTGCTTCATGATAACGCTAGACCACACACTGCACAACAGACGGCTACCAAATTAGAGGAGCTTCAATTGGAATGTCTAAGACATCCACCGTACTCTCCGGACCTTGCCCCAACAGATTACCATTTTTTTCGAAATTTGGATAACTTCTTGCAAAGGAAAAAATTCAACTCCGATGGGGCAGTCCAAACCGCCTTCAAATATTTTATTGATTCCCGTCCGAATGGTTTTTTTTAGTAAAGGGATCGATGAACTACCTATGAGATGGCAAAAGTGCATAGATAGCAATGGTACATACTTTGATTAAATAAATATATTATAATAAAAAAAAAATCGGCTTTATGTTCCTCCCACACTAAACGCCAATTTCATATGTAAGGACCTAATATAATATATATATTGTTTAATATTGCATATGTATAATAATAACAAAATAAATTTGATGAAATATCTGTTGAATATACACATTATCCCATTGTTTAAAAAATATTCAAGGTGAAGGCAAGTATTCAAGCAATGCAGGGTGTGCAATGTAACAATAATAATAAATAAATAGACCATTTAAATATCAAAATTTAGATAGTAAAAAAGTTCCAATATCCTAAAAATGTTTGCAATCATTTCCAATTATTGAGGTCACTTTCCCACAACTTCATCATATATTTATACAGACAAGTAGGTTATTATTTTTTTTTTTAATTTAATTTTATTACTATTATTTTTTTTAATTGAATTTTGTATAGAAAATAATTATGTTTTTTAATAGTTATCAATGCTTTAATTACCAAAGCGAAACACCACAAAAACGCCTAGGCTTTAGTAAATCACATAGATTTATTGTGATTTCACTGGAAATCCAATCCGGAACCTTTATATCACCCTGATGGTATTTTTCGAGACTGGTTGATTTTAATAAATGGACTGAGTGATGATAAACTTAGTATAAATTTGATTAAAAATGACTCACCACTATGATCTGGTGATTAGTCATTTTCATAATATGATTATTTTTTACATACATATTACATATAATTCTACCCTGTGGACACTAAATAATACTGCTACTGTTTAAGTAATTTTTTTATATATCGTATTAATACATTTAATCAAAACAAGGTCATACAAAGAAATGAAGAGAAAAAGTATAATTATACATAATAATAAAATAAATATTACAGTATTATTTTGCAACGCAATTTGGGTCCGATTACACAGTACCAAGTACATTTATAAATTTTTAAACATTTATAAACAAAGCTAATCACTTGTGTATTAAAATATAAGTTACTCGGTAGTTTCCTAAGAGGAGGCTTGAATAAATAACTAGATAAGTACTTAACTACTACCCCACCAAACAAATAATTCGAAGTAACCAATAACAAATAACTTCATAAATACTTTTTACGAATTTTGATTCATATACCTACATAAAAACTCCATTCAAATGTGAAACCTTTGTGACCAAAAGACATTTGGAAGAGACTGAAATTGCAGCACTGATTGAAGAATTGAATTCTGATTTTGATATGACAGGTAATGAATTCGATGTCATTTATGAATTTCCACCAGAATGAATACAAGAAAATGTTTTAGAAATTGATCCTTCTGTTAACATAAAGCGATAGTTTATTAGTGTTTCATCAAAAAATAAGCATAAAAGGAACTAATATATCGGCGCAAAGGCATTTTGCATTTTGTCGGCCATGGTGGGTCACCAGTAAGTAAGTATTGTACGATAATTTATTTATGTTAAATTTATAACCCTATAAACAAAGCAAAAAAACTTGAATTTTATTGTTGACTTCCTTAACGTTGAACCTTGTGAGTAAAATATGACATATTTTTAAGAAATTTGAGATTATTTATTTATCTATCACAAATGTAAATATACAAACTTAAGTCATACTAGTTTAGCTGTCGAAACATTAATTTTAGGTAAGTTAAGTGTAACATATGTTGTACCTAAAAAAGAAAAGGAGTGATCATTTAACAATTTAATAAGAAAAAATTGAAAAAATGTAGCTAATGTAATTTCTATAAAACTGTCAGCCCAGCAAAGGAAATAAACAAATGGAAGAAAATTAAAAATTATAGATACAACATTTTGTTTGTCATTACAACACCAATTGTAAACTAATGTAGCTTACCGTGCACGTGGGGGTGTTTTCAATTCAAATTAAATTCGAAAAAACATAAAACCAAAGAAAAATAATCTATGATCGAAAGTGCAAACTCTAAACCTGAGGGTGTATCGACTTTGGTTCGGAAATCAATATATCGATAATAGTAAGAAGTAACACTTAGGAAATTTGTGAGAACATCCCCAATTAACAAGTATTGATTTTAATTACGACAAAATAACTCCAAATGGAACACGTAGCAGACCTTACGTAAAAATACGAACCAATCTAATGTCAAACCAAACAAACCTTAGTTGGGGGCTAACGCACTCAAAACAATTCCACTGACTCTCTTATAAGTCTCACCATCACTTTTTTATTTACTACACAATTGACAATAATAGTAAAACTTCCTATTCAGAAATATGTTTTAAAAATACGTCTCATATGCCAAACCCTTGACACAAACCATGTCACAATGGTCACAAATCACAATAGACAATACAAAATATGTTTTTCTATGCCATAAAGATGGTAATATTACATCGGCATTTATATAGGTATCGCAATTTAAACACAAATTGTAAACATGAAAAGTGATTCAAGATGGTGTAATAATCATAAGTTAAATAGTTATCTTTAAGAGCCAGTTATTTAATCAGTTGTTAGAGTAATAAAGTAATAAATAATAATAATAATAAAAGTTTCTCGCCAATCAATATACCAATTTTCGTAAAAATAATAATCTAATAATAAATCATTTTAGCAAATATTACTCACTACTGATTTTTTTTATTCCTTAGAGTCTACGATACCTTGAATACTCTACATGCGGCTACACTAGACCGTCTAAACTACAACTACAAGTGCATCAGCTCTATAACTTTGACATTTTTACAAACTACTTATTATAATAAATGTTGTATGTTTTATATTTTTCATGAATTCGAAAGGGTAAAAAACCCGCTAGACTACTTTATTGATCAAGCAACTGGCTCTTAAATTCCCAAATTTATGACTTTTCGTAAGGCAGCTTCATAAATGATATCACAGCTTTAGAGAGTGAGTAGGCAGCGAAATAGTAGTGATCTCTGAGAGAAAAGCCGACGCCACACTGCGCGTATCTTTTGTCGCCTAAAATCGGTAAAGCAAATGGGTCGACCGATCGTCCGCGCAATGTGTTTGATAAGCGCATATTGTACAGAAAGAAATGTTGCGGCGTTCCACGACTGAAGATCCTCACAGTGTGGCGTCGGCCTAAGGGTCAACTGATGAACTAACGGGAGGTTTTATATGAAACATGCACAAATATGTATTTCGCTCCCATTTGTACTACCATTGAAAAATTTTAATTTGTTCATAAGGAAATCTGATGTATTTCTAATCATTTAAATTAAATTTTAAAAAAAAATCTATATATTTTTTTGGTTCCTAAACGTCACAGGGGGAGCAGGGTATTTAATATTGTTTGATACCTTGTGACACTTCGGAGGGAGGGGTTCAAATTTTACAAAAACCTGATGAAATTATTTACGGAAGCCGCCTAATTTTTTTACTTCTTTATTTTTTTCCACCGCTCTGTTCCCATCTTCGTCGTTGTAGCTTTGTACTCGTCTATGCATAGCCACCATTGGTAAAATACCTAAATCATGTATAACACCCCACCCAAATCAAGTTGAATAAAAATGCACCTCCAGCACAATGAACTTGTTCACATAATGTTTTCATAAACTTCTCATAAATTTTGTTGCCTTCCAATTGAAGATCTCCCTCATCCAAAAGCTCGGAAAGTATTAGCATGACATGTCTTACGCCATTTAGGCACTACTTCCTGAAGAAAAACAATACGTTTGATCCTCCAAACTGAAGTGCATACTAACAAACAGCATCAATCTGAATTCAATTTTACATAAATGCAATAATAAATAATAATTATTAATATTTTCATAACTATGGGTAAGTGTAAGTGGGAAGCTGTGTAAGTGTAGTAAGTGGGAATCTGCATGTAAATAGCGGTTCGATTACATGCAGATTCCCACCACCACCCAGAGCAGCAGAGAAGACTAATTAATACCCTAGCTACGAGAGCTAAAAGAATATATCAAGAAGAACATCTGCAGGAGATTCGTAGACCGAGCAACGCGCTAGAAAGTAATGGATACCAAAGACGGCAGATACGGCACATTATAAGAGCCAAATCTAACAGCTCCGAGAAAAACACAGAAGCTGAGATCAAAGGGATTGCTTTCTTGCCTTATATCCATAATTTAACAGACAGGATTGCCAAAGCGCTCAAGAAACGAAAGATTAAGACAGTGTTCAGCACAAACACTCTTAAGACCAGCGAAGGATCGGGATCCTCTTGAGACCGACGGTGTTTATAGGCTCGCCTGTCAAGATTGCGACAAAGTGTATGTGGGACAAACAGCACGCACGATTTCAAAGAGGATTGATGAGCATAAAAGAGCACGCAAACTCGGTCATCCAGAAAAATCGGCATTAGCTGAACACTTTCTAGATACGGGCCACAATTTTTCATTTGAGCCAAAAATCTTAGAAGAGCCCAAGAGTCACCACACACCCGGTAAATATAATAGGGATGACGGTCTTAAGTTAAGAACCTCATGGTGTCCGGCGCTACAGGATCAATTAAATCGACGACTCCACACTGTCCGACATCCGACAGTAGATAAAACAGTGACATAACACTACAGAAATTCTTGACAACACCTGTCTCCGACACGGAAGCACAAGACACTACATCAAGACATACATACCCTGTTTTCAACACGGTACTGCAATCTAGTACTTAACCTAACACAAACTTGGACACACCCTGACTTCGGTATGGTATTGCAACCTACACTTAACACACACTCATCACATCAGCCCTGATGATGGACCCCGCAATGGGATCCGAAGCGTCGGCCAGAGAAGTCACATATACACGGAAGAATATCCCAGAAAACTATACACAGAAAAAAACTTGCAATTAATATTAGGTGCAGACACTTTATTTGTAACTGCGGATAAGGTGTCTGCAACCTATAATAATTAATTTTTTAAGGCAAAAATAAAATTAACATTTTTATAAAAATATATCTCTTTCTAATTCATGTATCAAATAATTAAAACGTTTATAAATAGAAAGTAGTCTGTAAAGGTGACAAAGAAATATCTCTGATGAACTTTTATGAAGTTTAGGCAGTCCAGGCGCATAATGTCCGCAGACAAAGCACTCAAAAAGTTGACTTTATTTGATGTAACAACACATGTGATAGATTTGCCAGAAGAGTATTGTAGACTCTAAGGAATTGGAAATAAATTTAGTGTCAAGACGCTTGTTAATTCCGGGCAGTATCAATTGTAATGCATTATCATTTTCAATAGTGTATCTTGAATCCTAATGAATTTAATTCCTTTCTTTTACTTTAGTCATTATAACTATGTATTACACTAA
>JADDOH010012569.1:0-47050 GCA_016648135.1 Agrypnia vestita | reverse complement strand
GCCTCCCAAGAACACGGGGCGTGAAAGACGTACGACTCCTCGCCTCCCGACCATGAAGAGACGAACTTCCCCATTCGGTTCTCGTTCATTATCCCATTTATAATCCCCGCGTGCCTAACCTTAAGAGTCTAGCGCCGGTAATAAGATCTCAGTATGCTACGTTGGAAGTTAATATTGCACAACCGGGCGAAATACCTATTTTCCGCGAACCTATTCAATTTGTAAAACGCAATAATATGTATTTATATATGTTAGTAAAACGTTTGAAATGCAGAATGCACGTATGATGACCTCGCTTCTATCCTAAAGATAATTAAGATATAATCCCGACGTTACGCCCCGACCTCAGTACTAATTTGTTTCCGCGTCCGTTACCGTCGGCTCTGAACCCACGTAATGAAATGAATAGTGACCATGTGACAATGACAAATTATATAGCACGAACATTCCATTTGTTACACATAAGAAAACATCAGGAATAAATAATATTAAAGGTTCTTATCTTAGTTCTGTAGTTGGTCTGCTTCCGGGATGGCATCCAGATCCGAAGTCATATAACGGGTCCTCTCCAAAATTGGGCAATTACCAGCGCCTGTGTAGCCCTTATTTCCCTTGTATATATATTTTAATATCAGCGCCTGTAAAACTGTATTAGATCCTAGAAACAAGAAAACTATTCCCTCTACGCCGAGCACATACAGGACATAAACCCCTTAAAACTAGTTCATCTACGCCGTACAGTGATATCACATGCAGACATAAACAATATAATTACAAGTATGCTTGCGTCCCGCCGACTGGACGCCTGTGTTTTCCAATAACAACTTTCCAGTCATGTATTTAACATAACGTCCTCCTTGTGTGTATGTGTGCTTCAATATCTTCCATCCAATTAATGGTTCCCAAAATAGTGTTTTCCTTGTATATATATTTCAATATCAGCACCTGTAAACCTGTATAGAATCCTAGAAACGAGAAGACTATTCCCACTACGCCAAGCACATACAGGACATAAACCCCTTAAAACTAGTTCATCTACGCCGTATAGTGATATCACAAGCAGACATAAACAATACAATTACAAGTATGCTTGCGTTCTCCCCCCACCTTGGTGGAAATATTCGCATTCGCATTCACCGAATAGTAGGCCTGATATTCGTATTCATGAAGGTAGTATTCGTTGCATCAAGGTTATTATATTTACAAGTATGTTCAAGTTCCCCCACCTTGGTGGAAATATTCGCATTCGTATTCACCGAATAGCATTCGTATTCATGAAGGTAGTATTCGTTGCATCACTCTCAATAATAAAATCATATAGATAAATAATTACGGTAACTCATAAAAATATGATATTACTTATATTAAACGAACAAAACAAAACAATCTGTCATATTAGTAAATAACGTGATCACGGAAGACCGAAGGTTAACTACCCCTGAACACACCGCGAACTGCCCACAATAGTGAATAATGTTCTAGAAAACATTTCAAATATCTAATATTGAATGAATAAAACAATGTGACTATTCCCTCTACGCCGAGCACATGCAGGACATAAACCCCTTAAATATAGTTCATCTACGCTGCATAGTGATATCACATGCAGGCGTAAACATTACACATGTACTATCCATTAACCGATTAAAAGGCGTAGCAATATATCAAAATGTAATTATAATTACAAGTATGTTTGAGTCCCGCCACCTGGTGGAAACATTCGCATTCGTATTCACCGAATAGTAGGCTTGATACTCGAATTTGTGAAATTAGTATTCGTTGCATCACTAATAATAATAAAATCATATATATAAATAACTACGGTGACGCGTAAAAAATATGATATTACTTATATTAAATGAATAAAACAAAACAATCTGTCATATAAGTAAATAACTATGATGACTCGTAAAAATATGAAATTATTTATATTGAATGAACAAAATTAAACAATTTGTCATATAAATAATTATCGTGACTCGTAAAAATATGATATTATGTTTATTGAATGAATAAAATAAAACATCTTCTCACGTTTCCACCTAATAAATAATAACGAATACAGAAAACAATAAAAGCAAACGAAGCCCATTATTAGCCCTGACGTGTGGGACCTAATCTTCCCACTTCGCCCAAGCTGGGTTAACCGATTAAAAGGCGTAGCAATATATCGAAAGGTAATTATAATTACAGGTATGTTTGAGTTCCGCCACCTAGGAAATACGTAGATTTTTGATTTCAATATATTGTGCAATATACACTATGTTTATAAGATCGTCCGTTGACAAGTAGTTATGAACTTCTTATAAAATATTATTCCGCAGCAAATATTCAAAGAAATTATATTAACTAAAATCTTTCTAACATCTTGGGATCGCATACGAAATTGATAATATCTAATGCCCTTTGTGAACAAACTCTTCCTCTCTGTAGTCAAATAAGCTGATGTTTATGTTTACTCCGTCTATAAATATGCCGTATCAACGTATAATATAACATGATATATATATTAATGAAGATAAAACAATTTCAATTAGCGTTGCAATGAAGCGAAACAAAGGAATATATAAAACCCAAAGAAGTCCAATTTTAATTATTCGTTACTAAGAGAATATATATATTGCGCCCCCTATTGCTATTCTCGTTAGCGGAGACTCATAATGTTTCCTAAATTCTCCATCAGGTGTCAGTAACGTATATTTCTAAAATATAATTGACAATTTCATATATGGGCCGGTTTTATAAGAAAAAAAATGAACTTAAATTTCCTTTGTAATTCAAGATATAAAGTAATTTTAAATCAAACTTATTACACTCAAATGAAACGCGCCACGTACTGCCGCTTACTATAGACCAATCCTTAGCGAAGGCTCAAACCCTTTCTTGATTCCCGCTAGGTGGCGGTAATAACAGGAAGAAATCCTCGTTCGATTTGAACCGATATCACACAGGCAATCGTGATATTAATTACACATAATTACTCCGATCTCAAACATTCCCAAAATAATACATTTCGACAGTGAAAATAATAAATCGTAATAGACAATATAAATGTGATCCTTAGCTGAAGACCGGATTGCGCACTACTTATGTAATACAATAATTATCATAATGCTACTAGGCACTTCATATAGAAATACGTGTATTCAATTGTTAGTATAGATAGCATAAAAATCCCTTTGCATAAAGATACATCCGTTTGGAAGAAATTCTCGTACAAATTGAACCAATATCATACAAACAATCGTGATACTAATTACACATAATTACTCCGATCTCAAGTCTCACAAAATAAATACATTTCGATAGTAAAAATAATTAACCGTAATAGACAATATGAATATAATGCTTAGTGTTACTCTTTATGGCGGAATCCGATCGCTCGCTTCGATCCAATATCCCATTTTAAAGCGTTTATATCCTTGGCAATATATGAATCTCAATTTAAATGATTTTTCATATGAACAGCGACAGAATTATATATTTCATAAGCGTTATGCAATAATTCACAGTCGCCATATTACGATTAAATCTGAAGCGCGTATAGTAATAATTATCCCTAGGCCCAAATTACGTAACAAAACAATCCACAACTTGTATCAATATTTGTCACGATCCAGAAAGTTCTAAATTGAATACACGAAAAAGGCAATAGAAATAAATAATACTGAAAATGCTTAGCTGTATCTTCGAGTGTTGCTGCCTCTGCGACTCTCTGATGGTATTTCCGTCCTCTCTCCACAAGAGCCTCCGGCCAACGTTGATGCTGAAGAAAGAAGAGCGATCCTCGAATTTGTATGGCTTATATAGTCTATATTTCTCGCCATTTTTGACTCCAACCAACGTGTAAAGGTCAAGTCTCACTCAGAAAGCCTCTGATTCGTCGAATTCGTTCCGCGAATCCACGTTCCTGATAGGCTAGATTCGGTGCTCACGGCCCGCGTCTGTGATTGGACAATCTCGTTAAACAAAATAACATAAAGCCTGCTTTACACGCCCGCGTGCAAAAATAATAAAGCTCGTCCGTACTTATTTATCCGGCAAATATTTAATTATAGAGTATTTAACGGTTTGTGAAGCTTCTCTTTATTATAAACTTTAGCAGATAGATATTTTCGTATAATTTTTCAGCAATGTCTATTTGAATAGGCCAATATCGTTACAAGGTCCAAATGGACCTACGATACCAGTTATTGTTGTTAGTTTTGTTCATATTAAATATTTTGTATTTTTAGAGTTTTTAAGTTAAAATTGCGGGATATCTCAATGACCAAGATATTAAAGCTTTGTCGGATGACTAAAATTTGTTAAATTTCCTGGAGCCAAATGAGAAACACCAAGCAGAAGATGAAACTGAACATTGAAAGGCAACTCGAGGAAGAAAAAAATGCTTCTTATGCGGCTTTAAAAAAGATGATAAATAGTTGCAAGAATGTGATAGATGTTTAAATTATATTTATTAACAACATTTGAAAAAAAAAATAGTGTCGTACAAGGATGATAAAAAATTTCTAATTTTATTTTTTTTAGTTGAGACTATAATTTTTTTTTGTATATTGTTGATCTTAAAATAATTTTTAATATGTATTTTATTGGATGAAAATTGATTGACTTTGCACAATAAAGCTTTTTTATAATATTCCTAAAAAATCACTAAAACAATAAGAATCAATAATAAATGTTAAGGTATTTTACTGTTGTTTTCATTACAACCCACGATTCCATTTACGTTTGTTAAAATGACGATTCCGGTTAAGGGTTAACAATTCATTATACTTTCATTATAATACGATTATTTGATAACAAAAATAAATTTCTAGGATTACTAGATAACTCCATAAAGATTAATAACATTCAAACGGCAGGAAATATTGTGACAAAGAGAAAGATTTTGTGATATCTTGGATAATCTTAAGAATCGGCCTTCCATTAATTAAAATTGATCTTCTACTTCCTTGCACTGTTCCAACTCACTGCCTAGGTGGGTTGGCTCTTTTCGTTCTCAGGCTGTACCCTTTAAACCCACAACGACTGGTTTTATTCCACTTTTTTTTGCTTGCCCCTGGATTTCTGCAAGCTGGCCCTGACACGTCAGTCTCTGGATCAGAGAAAATCAGGAGAAAATCATTCTCACTACTAGACAGGGTAGTGCATCTTTGCGTACTTTTTTTCCGTGAAGTTTTTGGTTAATTTGACTGTATGTTTTTACATCCATCTATGGACTTGATCAGCTATAGCTGCACCCATTTTTCATTTATTTTGTATTGGACATTTATCAGATAAAAGTAATAAGCCTGGATACCGATTAGATACGATGTATGCGACTAGTACCCGAATACGTCGAGATGCCACATCCACTATTTGTGAGCAGTCATTAATTAACATGTGGAACAGACGCTCACTGATTCTTACTGATCATTTTGTATCATTTTAAGTACTAGTCTACATTTTAACGATATCCTTGACAGGACAGCCTATTGAGATACGCTGAGGTAGTATAGATATAGGTAGACTCGATTTAATTTAAGGATTCAGCTGTTGGGTTAGTGAGCGTTGCAAAGCCAAAAAAAATATGCACAACATGTCAGTGTATTGATACCAGTCGGTCAGTCGTCATGGGTGGAGCCGTTTGTTTTGAATTTGTTAAAAATACGGTATCCGCAGTATTCGAGTAGCTTGTTGGTCTTGTGGTTAGGACACTTGCCTCGTGATCCAAGGGTCGCGGGTTCGAAACTCACTCTAGACTAGTTTGAAAATAGTAAAAATATTGATGTGACATGTATTCCGCGTTCGCATCTCTATTAAAAAAAAGTATATGTGAACGCTGAGTCTGTAAATGATGAAAATTTAAATTAATTTTATTTCGTTACTATTTTTTGTCTTAATCAATAGAAATTATGTATTTAATATTTTCAAAAATACCCATAAAACTATCAACATGCACAATGAAACCTGTTAATAAAAATCGTTCTCAATTCGAGAAATTCCGTTTTACAGAATTTTTTATTCCGAATCTAAATTCAAACATCTTTTACATTTCGAAGTATGTTGTTATCACGCTATATCATTAAATATACATTAAATAGAGAAACATAAAAATTATTATCCCAAAAAAAAACGTTTTGGCGATAAACATTGAAATATTCAGAGAGAAGTTATGTAAATAAGTCGTTATTTGTACGTTTGATCCTTATACATAGAAATATGTCACGTGTATTTTATGTTTCATATTGTTTTCCGATACCATTATATTTAAAAAATAGGTTTTACTTATTTTTGAAAAAAAAAACTGTCACGTAGGTACAATACGTGAAATCCATTATATCAGATATCTACTGAAAGATGGAAAGTCTGGGAGTGGCTGTGAATTCTATGGTTACCTTAACTGCTTCTTTGTCAGGCTATCGAGTAGCATACAGCTTATCATATATATAGTATAGATATATAATATATATAATATATATATATTATATATATATATCTATATCTAACTATATATATCTATCTATATCTATCTATAGGTCTTGTTTTTTTATTTATTTTTATTTATTATATTGTTGACGAAATTAACATTATTCTTTATACTACATAAACTCGAAACCCAACAGAAAGGGATGTAAACTCGAAGTTAAACTTTGATCAATAATAAATAAACTCACGGGATGATTTGCTGAGAGGAACTGGTATGGAAGTAGACACTTCCATAACAGTTCCGGGATAGGGCGGGTCTCCGCCCCTTTCTGCTTCTTTTTTTGAAAGATGGAAAGTAAAGACATTTGTGTGAAATGAACTGCTTTAGAATGAAGAGTAAGTGTCTTTCAGTAGGTACTCCACCTTATTCAGAAAGCAAAAAGGTTGCCGGCATTCGTGAATTGGGCTTAGAAGCTACTCTCTCCTTTCTCTGCTTGTTTCCTTTCTTAGCCTTTAGTGCTGAGTCTCAATCGTCCCTCACAGATATAAAGAGGCCACCAGAATATACGCGAGCAATGCAAATTCGTAAATCGCTGGTGCGAAGCAGACTTGTTGTGGATCGATTGTATGGGCCTCACATTTCTTCAATGTTATGAGTTCAGGAGAAATTTACATTCTAACTCCATCTGAAAGAGTCAGGGCTTGTATAGGTCTTTTCATATAAGCTTGCAATTGAGTTAGTGTGTGTACAGTGAGTAATACGTGCATTGTTTCGTTGTGTTAAGTTTACGGATACGAGAGGGGCGTATTCGTTAACTTAACACAACTAAACAATTCGCGTGTTACGCACTGCACCCACACTAACTCAACTGCAAGATTATATGAAAATACCTACATTACTGGTTCTTGATAAACCGGTTAACTGGTAAGTATAACTAACTCCATTTACAAATTATCGGTATTTAAGTATATTTCTAATAACCTGTGAATTTCCAAATGAAAAAATAATATATTTTTTACATTCTAATGTTATTAAGTATTTTACATATTAATCTTTTTACAACTGCTACAATAAAGTGCTGCAATAGCTTAGAGAATATCAGAATTATTATTTTTATTATTTTTCTTTTCAATTTTTCCAGTTTTAGTATCCATCGTTATAATAGTGAACACAAGTCTTTAAAACATCGATAAGTTTCTTCTGGTTTGTATCATCTGGGGTATTATGCCGTGTTATTACGACCTTCATCAGCCCTGATGATGGACCCTGTAATGGGATCTGAAACTTTGGCCAGAAAGGTCCTAACAACACGGCATAGAACCCAGAAGACACAAACCAGAAGATTCTGAGTGGCCGTGAAAACCTAAGAACATTCTTATCGAAAGTTTTTTCGCCAACTTTGGTTTAGTTTATTCCATTACTCTCGTAGACTCGCTGTATAAATGCCCTTACTAAACAGACTAATGTACCAGTCTGAAGATGGCCATGATAGACTGGTATTGTCAAAAAGCAATTAATTGTGGAAAAAAGTTCAAAAGTATTATAACTTAATCGTATAAGACTCAAAATATATTATTATTTTGTATAAGTGTGCCAAGAACAGAACACTAATCTTGGTTTAAATGAATGGCAGAAAATCAAAACCTATTCATTTCCACGAATATTTTTTTTGTAAAATAAAAGAAAAACGTTTCACAATTTGTTTATAACACGAATAAGCTTATTATTTTTCAAAATTTTTAATTATATGAATAAGCTTATTTTTTACGGGAAATAACTTCAAATTGACGCATATTGAGCGAATGAATGAGTAAAGAATGGTAAGAAAGATATATAATGCAAGTGTTAATGGCGCTAGAAAGAGAGGGCGACAGCGAAAGACGTGGCATGGCCAGATTAACCAGATACTGGAAGATGGTCTCGTTAGAAGCTTCAACTATGAATGTGGATGAAGCGAGAGTTGTATGTCATGACAGAAGACTGTGGCGCTCTATCCTTTCTGCCTACCCCCACGGGGAAACGGCGTGATGGTAAGTAAGTAAGTTGACGCTTGATATCATGGTGAATGAAAATGTAAGAATGAGCTTAGAGAATATATTCACATTAAAAAAAAACAAAACATTTCTGGTGTCTGGGTAAATTATGATACATAATGACTCAAATAAAATTGGAATTATGGAGCTTAGCCCGCTATTGATATTTCCGACTCATATTAATGTTATTTAATACACGCCTGTGGCGTTATATAAAATACACCCCGGTGTCGAATTTGTATTGAATGGGTAGGCACAACTTAATCCCAGCCCTAACCAAATATGGGCCGTTATTTGCTGAAGTAAGGAAACCGCTCATCAGAGCCAGAAAACCGCAAGAGAAGTGATATACATATAGGACAGCTCGAAAGTACCCTATGAGTTTATTTGAGTGTATATATTTTTTTTATTTATGTCAGTATGTGGGGAGATTAGTACAGTCCCACACATTTGATATAAGTATACATATATTGAATTATAATATTAGGTCCTTACATATGAAATTGGCGTTTAGTATGGGAGGAACATAAAGCCGATTTTTTTTTATTATAATATATTTATTTAATCAAAGTATGTACCATTGCTATCTATGCACTTTTGCCATCTCATAGGTAGTTCATCGATCTCTTTACTAAAAAAACCATTCGGACGGGAATCAATAAAATCTTTGAAGGCGGTTTGGACTGCCCCATCGGAGTTGAATTTTTTTCTTTGCAAGAAGTTATCCAAATTTCGAAAAAAAATGGTAATCTGTTGGGGCAAGGTCCGGAAAGTACGGTGGATGTCTTAGACATTCCAATTGAAGCTCCTCTAATTTTGTAGCCGTCTGTTGTGCAGTGTGTGGTCTAGCGTTATCATGAAGCAGCAGTGGCCTAGAGCGATTAACCAGCCTCGGTTGTTTAGCAGCTAGCTTTTCCATCATGGTTTGCAGTTGCTGACATAGACATCTGCCGTAATCGTCTGGCCAGATTTAAGAAAGCTGTAGTGAACTACACCAGCACTAGTCCACCAAACGCTCACAAGTAACTTTTTTGGAGTCAATTTTCGCTTGGGGCATGGTTTGGCTGGTTCGGCAGGGTTCAGCCATTGCGATGAGCACTTCCGATTATCGTACAGGATCCACTTTTCATCACCGGTAATGATTCGATTTAAAATCCCTTCATTATTGTGCCGGTTGAGTAATGCAACGCAGCAGTCAACGCGCGTTTGTTGATTTGCTTCACTCAATTCGTGAGGTACCCACCTTTCAAGCTTTTTCACCTTACCAATTTGCTTCAAGTGGATTAAAACAGTTTTATCACTAACACCGCAGCCTGCAGCTAACTCGGATGTGGTTTGCGATGGATCCGCTTCCACAATAGCCTTCAATTCTTCATTATCAACTTTGGTCTCCGGCCGTCCACGGGGCTTGTTCTGCAGGTCGAAATTTCCAGAACGAAAACTTTGGAACCAAAAACGCACTGTGTTTTCTTTTGCGGCACCGTCGCCATACACAACATTAATCCTTCGAGCCGTTTCTGCAGCACTGGTGCCACGGTGGAACTCGTACTCGTAAATAACGCGATATTTCAAGTTTTTCATTTTGTAAACTGAGTGACGCAAAGAAAAAAACAATTGAGGAAAAAACAAATGAATTATAATTTTCAAAACACAAATACATGAGTAAATAGCTGTATAAATTTGGATTTGGAATTCCTAACCAAAGAGAAGATATTTGAGATCAAATTTGCCAGTACGGCAAAACGCCAATTTCATATGTAAGGACCTAATACAAGCGATGCATAAAATATAAACTGATATATGTAGTATAAATACAGAAATTATCACAAGCAGTAGTGATGGCATTCTAACCGGTTCCACAAAAACCCTTACTTGAGGTTTGTATCTGATTGTATGGATGATTGGTAACTTATTTTTTGCAATTAGATGAGCAACTTTGGGTACTAAATAACACATGTATCTCAGTATTCAATCATAACAAAATCATACAATACGATTATATACAAAAATCAAATAAGTGCGCCATGAAAAACCGATTAAAATAATGTTTTGACCATCTCTGATAAGCAGATAAATTTATATTTCTGCAAACTTTACGGCAGGTAATTGATATTTATACAAACAAAACTCTGTCGCGCGTGCAATGTATGTGAGTAGATATATGGAACTGTCTGGAATAGTTATTTATATGAAAATCTACAGTGTCCGCTAAAATTTTTGTAAAATTATAACGTAAAATACTCTTGCAGCACAAAGCCACTATTCTATTTCTATTTTCAATCCAAGAATTTGGTAAAACAATGTTTAAAATCAGAATATACCTACATGAGTCATACAGAATTTTAAGTCAATTTTTGTCTATCCTACGTCATTAGTCATCGCCGTTTGTAAATTTGTGGAAAAATCATCATCGTCAATTGCTTAAAGAGGAGTATTGAGAGTGAAATTTTTGGATGCAACGAGATGCACGCGCATCATACAACGGAAAATTTTCACACCACCTCACCAATCAAATTCTTATTTGTATCGTATACTTTGAGTTGGAACATAACTATACAGAATGCGCCTACCGTTTACACGTGGACCTTAGAATTATCCGATATATTCCGTAAAAATTGACGTACCTTTATTATATACTAACTGTAACCCGTCAAAAATAGCAGCACTTTTCCGTGCCGGTTTTTAGAAAATAAGTATTTACTTATTTACGTATAGTCGACACCCATGAAATAGTAATAACGACATTTATCGAAATGTTTGAACATTTTTATATATTTCCCATGCCGGCAATTGATAAAGATATTATTTCAAACCCTGAGCTGGATGGAGCTTGAAATATTTATAGTATCTTTTTGGCAGTTCACGAAGAGGCGGCGTTGGCAACATGCGTTAGGCGGCCGGTTCGGCCGGGGTGCCGACCGGGTCACAAGCCCCATCTCCGGCCGTTTTATTTCGATTTTTATCCCTAAATTCGAATGAAATTACATACGTTGCACGAAGCTACGGACGGACAGAAAATGAAATTATTGTGTTTAATTCCGTCTCTTGGTTAGCGCTATATAGAATAGCGAAGCGTCTTTATAAAATTAGTGATGGACTTTATTTAATAGAGAATTATATGATTTTTTTCCTTTTTATACCTCAATATTAGAGCTATATGATCAGCATCAGCATTAGTGACGATATTATAACGTAGAAAATTATACTTTTTTGTACCTCATATAATACCTACACCTCATCATTATTTGTGCCATCTGATTGTTACATAGAGAATTATATATTTTGATTAATTATCAATACTACTGGCATATGCGATAAGGTAATGATGCACTTATAAGTTTTTATTTTCACTAAGCTGAAGTAGCTAAACATTAAAAAAATCTAATTATTAATAAAGCATAAAATGATTGTTTCGTTTGGTTTACTAAGGATTTTGAAATCATACTAATTTTGAAAACGGAATTAGATCAGCTCGGATAAAAAGTTATGGACGGACATTCGATTTTTTTTTATTGGATTTTAACTTCTTATATTTTTAGTAGCAATATTTTTCTTATTTATGAATAATAAACAATATTAAATATTCAAATCAAATCAGGATCGGTTATCACGTGGATTAACAGAAAAGTTGAAAATCTTAAAATTTCTATTCTCGGTGGAGATATTTAAAGTCGGACGTAGAACGCAGGACAATATGGAGACATGTGTTAAAATAATTTATAAGCAGAGCATATTTTGGGTATGGCTGTACAGCGTATTGACATTACCCGGTCTAATATTGAGTCAGAGTCTTACTGTCGGTGGAATGCAAAGATATTAAAGGCGTGTTACATGTTTTTTACATACAATTTCGATATTATCGCTTATTTGCATAGGCTATCAAATGACCTTGCGAGAAAACCCATACTGCGTTTACATTCGTAATTCACACACTGTACACATTCGTATCAGAATTATTCTTTTCAATCTCTTATTGTTAATTATTTATATTTATATAAGAAAACATATAGTGCAGTTTAATGTAGAATATTTCTAAATAGTTTTTTATTGTGACCAGTTAAGTTTCCTGGGATTGACAAATAATGGAATATAATTAAAATTTAAACATACTAAAAATAGCAGTAGATAAAGAATGTAACAAAAAGAAAACAAATTAAAAAACCAAAAAAGAAAATGGGTTCGGAAATTTCAAAAAATCAAAAAAAAATTATTTTATAGTATAACATATAAAGAATATTATCCCAAAGTTTCAAGTCAATCGGAGTAAGACTCTAAAAGAGAGATACTTTGGAAATTCCTCGCATTAGATTTGGTCAACTGGGAGCGTCGCAGGTTTATTTTATTTTTTATTTATTCGAATTGAAGCTAACAATGCATGAAGATATTTAACAAAGAAAAAGATTAAAGCGTTTGAATAATATCTGCGTCATGCATCTTTTAATCGCTTACAATAATATGCATAAAATTACTTACTTAAAGGTGATGCTTGAGGTTTGATCGCAGGTATAGTCGGCTGGTTAGCTAATGTCTGTCTGTCTCGAGAGACAAGAGTTCTTCTCAGGCAAGAGGTAAAGAATGCTCTGGACATTGCAGCCACGGAAGAATCTTTGCTCTATGGAGCTATAATCGACGATTCTATGTAATAATGTAATTCTGTTTAAAAATTAATCGCTTGGTTCCGCCAGTATCTATATATTTCATAAACATATTGGAACGCCTGCTCACGAGAGAGATAGGCAAGTTCTCTGCCCGGTACCTACTTCGATGCGTCGGCCGACCAGGTCCCATTTCAAATTTCGACCGCCGCCGACGCTTGCATCTCTTTTTAAAAACAACCGATTTGAGTTCTTTTAAAAAAAACGCATCTTGTATTTTTCTCGTTTGATCTATGACTCGCCGCTTCTCGAATCCGAAAGTGAATTCATCCCTCACGGTGAATAGGCACACATCATCATCAATACAGTCCACTTCAGAGAGCCAAGTTTATACAAATCGGAGAAAAACCGAGGGTAAGTTTTTGCATTGTCCTTTTTATGTGCGGGCATTTGCGCATCGTACTGTCCAACTTACTTGCCTTGGAAGTCTCAGCGCTCTATTTATAATTTTGTTGCCGATTCATCGCTTTTTTTTCAAAACTCTAATTTTGAAGTCGGCGGACACCATTTCTCAAAAACTAAGACACCAATCTCAATGTAATTTTACACACACATCTTCTAAACAGGATTATCTAGTGATTAAACAAACGGTTTCTTGTTTGATCACAACTTATTTTACAAGGTGGTGTAGATTTTACCTAAAATTGTATTATTTAGCATATAACCCTGACGAAATTCAATTTTTTTTTAAATCCGTCATTTAATCATGAGCTATTCTCACGTCTTGAATTATCCTGACCATCGCGAGGATACTTTTTTCTTAAGGGTGTTCGAAAACCAGATCGACACAACTGAATTTTTAAAATTTTGACATTAAACTTCTGTTTGAATGTTGCTCTTTTGTTTACTGTTTACATACGTTTGAAAACAATAATTATTTAAAAATCATCACATTTAAAAATATGTATTAAATTAAATTTAATAGTAAAAATAAATTAACAAAGAACCAAAAAAGAAAATTATATAATCAATATAAATAATTCTCAATACAACAATGTCCATCACTGACGATGTCAAATGGCGCAAAACATGATGAGATACAAAAATCTTAAAAAATAATATTTTTTACTTTATCATCTTCGTCGTTAACGCTACTAGATGGCGCAAATATCGTTTGCACAAAAATACGATGACTGTATTTCGGTCGGTGTGTGAATCTTGCTGTAGAAAAGCTGTGAGAATCGCACCATCTAGAGTAGCATAACATGTTGAAAGCGTTAGTGATGGACATTGTTGACCATATAAGAAAAAAAGTTTATACACAGAATTATTTATTGTACAGTGGTGTAAAAATGTATGAGAGGCAGGAAAAAGTGATGAGTGTAAATAAGATAATTTTTATTTTTTTATTTATTCATCTTTTTTTTTTTTACATCTCAGACCCACAAAACAAAATCCAAATAAGTCTTTTTTATTTAGTAACATATTCATTAATTCTGTATTTTGCGCTTTTTTATTAATATCCATTATGACACGACATGGGATTTTATTTACCACAATTATTGTTAAATAGTATATTATTGTAGATTATAGTTAGTTTATTATAGACTGTATATAAATATCATGCTTTAATAGTTTTATTGTAATTTTGATTGTAGGAAATAAATTAATATATTTAAGTTATTAAATAAAAATATAATTTTAATGTAAATATGTATTAATAATGAAATATATAATGTAGTAAAAAAATATTTAGACCATAAAATATAAAATATTAGTTTATATACAATATGTAATATTAAAAAACTTAAGAAATAAAGTTACTATTTATTTTATATGTGAAGGACATCTTCCAACAAAATATTAATGGTCAACTAATATCTAACGCAAATGATACTGTACTGATAACAAACGGCCCAACATGGGAACTAGCTCACGAATTAGCAAATAAAGATATCAATACTCTAAAATCATGGTTTGATAGCAACCTACTGACACTCATCACCAAAAAAACTTCATATATCTTATTTTCTCTACAAAAAAAACCTATACATAACAACAAAATTATAATCCATGAGCAAAAATGTAATACGAACTGTAAACTACCTAATAATAATTGTACATTAATCAACTCCATCTCCGAAACAAAATACCTTGGTGTGATCATTGATCAACACAACACATGTGGAATAGACACATCATTGAACTAGTAAAGAGAATAAGGAAATGTATCTACATATTTGTTAGCTTAAGAAATATTTTAAGTACAAAAATTATTAAAAACGTATATCACGCCATTGTTCACTCTCTTCTCATAATATATAAGTTTATTATCGGATGGGGAGGTTGTTATAAGAAAAATACAGTAAAAATATCACAAAGGATTATCATTAAAGTAATACTGAAAAAAAATCTACATTTTCAACAAAAGATCTCTTTAAATTGTTTCTAGTACCAAACGTAGATGATATTTTCAAGCAAGTTTCCACATTAAAAATATGCAAAGAAAAAGACCACACAGAAAACCAAGAATATTTCAAACTTATGAGAAATGGAAACCAATTTATAATGCCTAAATGTAAAACCACCCAAATGCAGCATCACTATATTTATAAAGCCATTAATTACTATAATGACTTACCTATCGAGATACGATGCATCTTTAACCCTTCAGAGAAAATTTTAAAAAATTAAAATTTTTCTAAAATCAAACTTTAATTCATAAATCATTTAAACCTATAGCTTTTTTTCAAAATAACTCCAATACTTTCGTTATCAACTTACCTTTTTACCGTATTAATAAATAACTTGTATATACTACCTATATATTATAATAAGAACTGTGGCTCCCTCTTCAGACTCAAGAGCTCTTCACTAATGAGGTCCTACATGACTATAAAGTATTAAAAAAAATCTAATATGTAAATATATAAGAACTGTATGTGTACTATATATTAAATAAATAATTTAAACAAAAACAATGTTACATAGGAAATTGCGTATGTACCTACCTACTTATCTACAATTAAGGAGCGCGTCGTACATTTTGCGCAGGGTCCGAAATAGAAATTAAACAAAATTTGGTTTGGCTAAAAAACAAACAAAAAACTTACAAGCACAACAATGTTTGACCGACCTCTGTATCCCAGATAATATCACTGGAAAACGGCACACACTGCGGTCAGCTAAATCGGAGGCGCTCTGCAGGCTGGTAGTACCAAGGAGACCTGGAGCCACCAAGTTTGCGGAACGTGCTTTCAGCTTTGCGGGCCCAGCTATGTGGAATCAGCTGCCTCCAGTGCTGCGATCTATGGAGAACCACGAACACTTCAAGAAGAGCCTAAAAATTCATTTTTTCAGGATGTCGCACCTGTAAAGCGCCCATGAAGCATGTCTTACGCAAAAATGGCGCTATATAAATTAACATAAACATAAACAATGATGGGTTACCAAGCGTATATTACAAAGCTGTCTGACTAAAATCGAGTGGAAATGTACTCAAATAAAGCAAACAATGGACTGTCCCATTATAGAGAGATTATTCAATAGAAATGTTGAGAGATTATTCTGCTTCTGTGAACACGTATGTAGCGTAACAAAGCGATAAAGGTGGTGATTTGTTTCTTTGAAGTGGAACTGTACGATAGGGTGTATCACTATGTACGGCGAAAAAAGAATTTAATTTTTGACGTTATAGTAATTTTATTTATATTTATTTATTTTAGGTAAAATTAACAGCATATTAACATATTAACAAATATAAAATAATGGATAGTAAAATTATAACAATTACAAATTTTCCACTTAATATAGTAATTTATTAAAACATAGTTTATTAGAATATGGTAATATATTAAAACAAGTGTGACGTAGTAAAATAATTTTTTTAAATTATTTAAATAGCGAGTGGAGAGGGTGGAGGGGAATGTGGGATGGGAGTAGAAGGGAAGATAAATTGTTCGAATTAGTTTGAGTGCGGTTGTGTAGATATTGTTTGTTTTATGTCTCTTATCGTTGGGTTGAAAATGTCAATGTGATGATAATTTGTGCTAAATGAATTTGTGGATCTGTACATAAAAGAGTTTTGTTTTGAGTTAGTCTTACAAAGGGGGAGATGAAAAGTAGGTGAATGTCTGTTATTGCATATTGGGATGTGGAAAGATATTCGTTGAAGAAGTTCCGGACTATCAACTAGATTGTGTGTTATTTTGAATAACATCACCGTGTCAGCCATGTCTCTACGACAAGTTAGAATCTGCATGTTAAAAAACTTTGAAGAGTCTTCATTGCTTAAATGAGATCTAAATGAGCGGAGGTCTAAGTATCCTAGGAATCTGTTTTGGACGCTTTCAATTCGATTTTTGTGTACTGCATAACCTGGATTCTACACCTGAGATGCAAATTCTAAAATACTATGAAAGTGCGAGAAAAGTTACATTGCATTTAAAGCTAAAAATAAATGAAAAAATATGTTGTGATTTCGATTCGCGATTGATTCGCTCAAATGAGCAATTTTGATCAAATTACTTAGAATATACATATATTATGTACAATATAAAATTTTCTGTAAGTTTTGTGTTTCATTACAAAAAAAAAACATTTGAGACTGATCGAACAACGGTAGTTATTAAACGGTAATAAACTGTCAAAACAAATGTACAATTCTCATTCTAGGCAACTTGAAACAGCAGAAATTCGAATGCTTAGATGGTTGGCAGGAGTAACACTAAAATATAGGATTAAAAGTTCACGCATTCGTGGTAGCCTGGGTATCACTGACATTAACAGTAAGCTGGAGGAACGGCAGCTGAGATGGTATGGGCACATAAGACGGAGACCACCAGACCACATGGTAAAGCAGGCAATATCTATTATATTCTGCCGTAATTATATGACCTTTCGGCCGACTTTGGTTGATCGTTGACCGTTTCGGATCTCATTGTAGATGCATCATCAGAGTTGATGTGTTGTACAACAACTTTACAACACTTGACTGCAAGAAAATTCCATCGAAACTTCCAAAAACACTCCTGCAAAGTCAAGAAGGATCCAGATCCGTTTAGAATACTCCGAAACATTCTCCATCAATCTAGCACTATGCCCAGAAAAGTGGAGATAAATCAAGCAATTTCGTAAATATTCTAGAAACTCAAGCACACAAAAGTCAAACGGCCGCAGGTATTGAAATCGCCGCGGGTGGCCGAGCGAGCAGTTGTTTTTCTGTTTTGGCAAAATTCGATCTCTGAAAACTACATCAAGTGATCGACTGAAAGAACTATTTCTACATGAATACACCGAAAGAATTATATCAAGTGATCGAACCGAAAAAACTAGAAAAATAAGTTTAAAGGAGAAGCTGGTTCATTTTAAAAAAACAATGAAAAATATCTCCTATTTACAATTTAAACCAACGATTTTGGTATTTAGCGGTGAAAGGGTAAATCTTAAAGATACGCCGATGTCGTTCAGAAAGTTTTCCAATCGGTTCCGTTGAGAATGTTTGAACAACACTGGACTAATGGAAGCTCAACTGAAAGCTTAGCCCAAATGAACTTGCGATGTTAATGAAGAATTTACCCAAGTTACTTTGACATTAATGAATTGCCTTCCATTATTAATTGACAATTCTCAGGAATTCTAAGAGAAGGATTGATTAACCTTCAATTTAAGGAAGAGTTAAAAGATTTAAACCGAATGGTACGTTGGCAAATTAAACGACGAAGTTGTTAATAAAATTTTTTGGTACAGAATGATTATTTTAATTAACGTTATATAAAACTTTGAAATAAACATAGATTATTTCGTCACTTTTTTAGTTTACGTTATTCACGTGTTATTATATTCATGTAATAAATTCTGAAAAAAATAATAAAAAAACTCACGTGGTAAGTGAAAGTCATGTTTATAATTGTATTGCAAGCTTTGCTTTCTACAGAATTTTCTAGTGAAACAGAATATTAAAAGTACACCTAAAACGAATTTATTTTATGTATAGCATTAAAATAAATAAAAAAATCTAAAAAAACTTGCAATACCAAAGAACGTTGTCAATCTATTCCGGTAGAGGAGCGGATCGCTTAGTGGGGTGGGTTTTTCATTCATTAATGGGAATAAGCCTTATATTGGAGACGTCTCGTGTCATTCGAAGTGTAATTTCAAAAGTTAATTACTATTTCAATGGTATCCAAATTGTTCATTTTAAATATTTTGTGCGGTACCAAGTGACGTGGTTTTAATTTATGCCTGCTGAAAGAATGATAGGTAGCAAAAATAGGGTTGGCGAATTCCGAGATATTATCTCTTTTTTTTATAAATACATACATAAAAAAAATTGAAAGGAGGACATTATTTACAAAAAATTAATTAAATTAAAAATATATTAATTAGTATATTACTTAAAAATATATATTTTTTGCATTCAGTTTTGATTTATCTCATTCTTTTTTTCTCATTATTTTATTAACAGTTGCTTGAAATTGTCATATTCTGGACTTGTCGAACCTGTCTATGATTTTTAGCTAGGATTTACTTCGTTTTCCAGAATCTCTTCTGTTTGCAATTTTACCATGAATCAAATAATGATATTTTCATGCAGATCTCACCGGAGAGAAGCTCCGGAAACAAATAAAGATGTACAGGTAGAAAATCTGTAAACGCGCACCGGCGGTCCAACCAATCTAATAGCGAATACAGATGCCGGCAAACATGTTGAACATTTTTCGGCGAAGTGGGGGAGAGTTTGCGCATGTACCTTTCCACCAACGAGACCCAAAATTTGTCTTCTGCGCATTCCCCCACCACGCCGAAAAATGTCCAAGAAGTTTGCCGGCAACTGTACCCGATGACCGAAAACTCGTAATGTAGATGCCATCATCAATCGCACAGTCACTGAAACGATGGTATTACTGTGATTGAAATATCGCGCTATCAATCTAATTGTTCAACCTGACTCAGCAATATTGCCTTAACCCACATACAAGACAAAACGACGCAATTGTTTTTCGACAACACTTTAATTTCAACACGGATTGAGTTAAGTATGCACCATTAACAAAAATATTATACAGTTTGAAAATAAGGAAAATTTCTTCGGTTGCAAACAATAATTATCATAGTATGCGTGACCGAGTCGCTACAATACCTGTATAAAAGTTCATGTAAATAATATTGTATCACATTCATACGTGAATTTTAATTTTGGCCATAGTTGCGCAATACTATCACGAGATCATGTCGGTGAGATAAAAATAAATCAGTCAAATTAATTAATGTTTTATTTAACAACAAAAGTCACTAGATACAAATTTAATTAAAGAACTTTTCTTAAAATTAAAAAAAAATTAAACGCTCGGTATGTACTTTCTTAATTTATTTGGATAGCTACACTGAATCGTTTTGCTTTTGTAGAATCGCCGAAATGTCACAATAAACCTATGCTGCCGCACGTCTTGCGCGCATTTTTATACTCTCGATTTTCTTTAAGTTTTATATTTATTTTTGTGTTCTCCGGATACTACCAGCACTTTCAAATTCACTGTAAAACGTCCATAGCGCTGTAAAATCCTCTAAGCTCTTTAATTTATGTATAAAGTTTAATCTACAGTCTTGATGGACTTATTAACTACTCTTTCCAGTCTTATTCCATCTGTATCCAGCCCGCCATCGTCCGTTCTGTAGTTTTAAATAAATAAGTTGCAGAAATAATTTATCAAATTTTTTAATTCAATTAGGTAGAAGTTTTTTCTTCCGAATACCCGTTTTGTTCTAACTTGAACAAGTTTTAATTTAAATTAAAAGTTTTTATTTAATGCAACAAAAATAGCGAGGCGATTATTTATTATATTTTAACTGTGTGAAACTCTACTCTTTCAAAGTATTTCGTTAAAAGCATTTTATGTTTCAACTGTTGCTGTTTTCAAACTCAAGTGATCAGATAATCTATAGATTAGACGACGATCACTTAAAGGGTAGAGGGTTCCTTAAGAGGGATCTTTGAAAGTACGTAGTAGGGGCGAGCAATTTATTTGATCGTTAGTTATGAAAATAAGAATATTAAATAAACTAGCTGCAACCCGTAAAAAACGACGAGATATTGGTTCGCATCTTTGCTAAGCCCTACTATATATTCAAGGTATCTTTTTGACGCTCCACGGAAAGGCGATCGTAGCAACATGCGTTGAATATTCGGATTTGGTGGCCCGTGGCTCAAGCCCTATCTTCGGCCAATTAATTTCGTTTTTTAGTTTTTAGCCGTGAATTCGTACGAAATTACGGACGTTACATGAAGTTACGGGGACAAACAGACAGATAGGACAGACGGACGGATGGACGGAAGGACAGAAAACGAAAATTTATGTAAAAAAATACTGGCGTTGCGTTTTTTTTTAAATAAACTCTGCTATAAAAAAATTATATGAAGGCAAGTTGGAAAATGCCGGACGCACCTAATCTTTCAGGCAACAGAGTGTAAAAATTGTACAGATATGAATTAAACCCCTTCTTTAGGTGAGGGTATTGGATCACAGCGGAAGTATGTCACCCCTCACGTTTATTTAATACAGTTAGTAGAACTCCGTGTTTATTTGTAATGTAATTTAAAAAAAATATATATATTAGGTCCTTACATATGAAATTGACGTTATGCCGTACTGGCAAATTTGATCTCAAATATCTTCTCTTTGGTTAGGAATTCCAAATCCAAATTTATACAGCTATTTACTCATGTATTTGTGTTTTGAAAATTATAATTCATTTGTTTTTTCCTCGATTGTTTTTTTCATTGCGTCTCTCAGTTTACAAAAGGAAAAACTTGAAAAATCGCGTTATTTACGAGTACGAGTTCCACCGTGGCACCAGTGCTGCAGAAACGGCTCGAAGGATTAATGATGTGTATGGCGACGGTGCCGCAAAAGAAAACACAGTGCGTTTTGGTTCCAACGTTTTCGTTCTGGAAATTTCGACCTGCAGAACAAGCCTCGTGGACGGCCGGAGACCAAAGTTGATAATGAAGAATTGAAGGCTATTGTGTAAGCGGATCCATCGCAAACCACATCCGAGTTAGCTGCAGGCTGCGGTGTTAGTGATAAAACTGTTTTAATCCACTTGAAGCAAATTGGTTAGGTGAAAAAGCTTGAAAGGTGGGTACCTCACGAATTGAGTGAAGCAAATCAACAAACGCGCGTTGACTGCTGCGTTGCATTACTCAACCGGCACAATAATGAAGGGATTTTAAATCGAATCATTCATTACCTGTGATGAAAAGTGGATCCTGTACGATAATCGGAAGCGCTCATCGCAACGGCTGAACCCTGCCGAACCAGCCAAACCATGCCCCAAGCGAAAATTGACTCCCAAAAAGTTACTTGTGAGTTAGTTTGGTGGACTAGTGCTGGTGTCGTTCACTACAGCTTTCTTAAATCTGGCCAGACGATTACGGCAGATGTCTATTGTCAGCAACTGCAAACCATGATAGAAAAGCTAGCTGCTAAACAACCGAGGCTGGTTAATCGCTCTAGGCCACTGCTGCTTCATGATAACACTAGACCACACACTGCACAACAGACGGCTACCAAATTAGAGGAGCTTCAATTGGAATGTCTAAGACATTCACCGTACTCTCCGGACCTTTCCCCAACAGATTACCATTTTTTTCGAAATTTGGATAACTTCTTGCAAAGGAAAGAATTCATCTCCGATAGGGCAGTCCAAACCGCCTTCAAAGATTTTATTGATTCCCGTCCGAATGGTTTTTTTAGTAAAGGGATCGATGAACTACCTATGAGATGGCAAAAGTGCGTAGATAGCAATGGTACATACTTTGATTAAATAAATATATTATAATAAAAAAAATCGGCTTCATGTTCCTCCCATACTAAACGTCAATTTCATATGTAAGGACCTAATATTTGTATTAAGTTCTGCAAGTTTCAATTAAGCGTTGTTTTAAATAAATGACAGCTGTTTCGACTTGCTAGGGTATTATCAAATAAAAAAAATAATATTAATACTTGCATAATTAAAGACCTTTACAAACGCATTTTTTACAAAAGACGTTGTTTTAAATAAATATTTTTAAATTTCGTTCCATACCTACCGAGTCTCTTTAAGAAAATACGTATTTTTGTAATAAAGTGCGACTTATTTGCATAGATATTATACTGTTTAAGAGTTTTTCGTCAAACCTTTTCAATTCTTTTTCAAAATGTACGGATTTGTAGTTTTTTTAAACAAGTTAAACGTATTTACGCTACTTTTTGTGGTACGATTAAGTTAAATAGCACTACTTTTTTCCTATGTGTCTACGTAAATTATATTATGTGTTTTATTATTAATTATTTTTTATTATTAATATTTTTAATATTAAAAAAAAATATCATATATATATTTTTTTAATATTTGATATTTAAAAAATAGAGTACAGGGAATTCGTGCTATATCAATATTATTACAATTTTCAAACTAAGCTAAACGCTTGTGCTATGAAAATAAGCCTAGCTTACTGGTCTGAAATGAAGATCGAACCCCGCTACGATCACTAGATGACTAGATAAGTATCTTAACCACTAGAACAATAAGCTACTCATCTTAATAAACAAAATTGTTTCAACTTACCTAGTCTCCATACTCAAAATCTTCCTCGCTGTCGTACAAAACACCCCTTAGTATCTATTTTGAAAACCTCTGTTAAGTTTGAAAACATTTTCAATAAGTATGGTCACGATCTTTCTTAAACTCTCCCGAATCCCGCTTCTGACGCCAACTATAAAATCACACTTATCAATTCAGTCCAGGCCCAAAATCACATCATCTTGTAGGTCAGCCTCTAATAGCGTGTGATCTAGTTTCACTCCTCCAAGTATCACAGGCATAGGTTTAGCGATATATTTGGATGGCTTTTCCTGTACCTGTTTTTATAGCACTAGATTACTTGGCACAGCGGATGATGTACTTATATTTCTTTGAACAATAGGCTTGGTTGCTCTCATATCGACAAGAATATTGATTTTTTGCCAATTCAGGTATCCTTCCACTTAAAGACGATTGTGATTTTTCTTAATTTCTTCTTGATCTTCTACCCATCATCCTATTGGGTCGGGGTCCCTGCACCGCATAAAAGTTTCCAACTTTTCTTATCTTGTGCTTCGCTTTTCGCGTCAGCCCAATTTAGTTACAACCTCGCTTCGCAGCAGTCCTCCACCTGTTTCCGACAGCTCCTCCTAGGATGGTCCCTTGGTCTTCTGCCTTCTGGTCTTGCCTGGAATGTCCGCTTTGGCAAGCATTCGCAAGATATGTCCCAGCCACCGTAACTGTGATTTCTCGATAAACTTCAATAAGGGTTCTACTTCTAGAGATATTCTCTTATTTGAGTATTTCTGATTCTGTCCCTTCTGTTAACTCCTACTGTTTCTCATCGAAATTCCATCTCGGCGGCTTGTAGCCTTGAGCAGGTTCTTTCAGGTCAAGATCCAGTGCTCGTGACCGTACACTAGAAAACTTTTGGCCTGAAAACTGATTTGTATACGAAACAGAAATGTATTTCACGGGGGTTGGTAAGCAAGCATGCGCCCCACAACACTAGCTAATATTAGTTATCCAACTAGCCTAGTCGATATGAGCTTCATATGGTTCATTCTAGAATCTTCTAGCATCTTCTAAATCTAGTGCAAAAGCTGTAAATTGCCGTAAAATCGTAGATTCCGTGTAATTCTTTCCGATTACCACCTTGTTACCGTATTTTCGTGCCGCAAATATTTTTTTGGATCATAAATTACACCGCCGTGAAATTAGAACTTACGATGGGAAGAAAAAAATGTTCCCATTATACAGTTTTTTGATGAACACTTATTTATCAAAACCCGCATAGTAGCGCTATCGCTGCTGAACGGTACCAGAATACCCGTTTTTACCTGAACGTACCTATATTTCGAAATATTTTGTCGTAGGATATTAAGTCGGCACTTAAGGTTATTTATTATCTTTATAGTTATTTAAGAGCAAAAGTTTTGGCAATTTCGAAAGGATAAAGTATAGGGAAATGAAATGAATTCACCCATAGCTTGAAATACATTTATTATTTTAAATTCCTTAAGTGAACTAAACATGCGACTTAATATATTTTAAATTAATCAAATCAGCATTTATTATCGATATAAAAATTCTTGAATCATACAAGGTAGCTGATATTTAATAACATAATAAGAAGTAGACATAATAGATATAGCCTACCTACATAATTATACCGTATACGCCAATCGGCTCCCGCAGCACAGTGGGTATGACACTGGCCTCTAACACCAAGGGTTCCGGGTTCGATTCTGTGTGAGATCACAATTAATCTATGTGATTAACTCAAGCCTGGTGTTTTATGATGTGTGTCGTTTCTGAAATCGGGCCTCTTTGCGTATTTTGGGTAATTGTATAGGTACTATAATTATATATCTTATTATAATTAAAAAATGATATAAAAAAATGAAATGGCAATTTGCAGGCTACATCTCTCAGAGACCGAACGATCGCTGGATCAATACACTCGTCAGTGGTATCCGTGGGGCCTTCATCCAGCAGTGGTATGAAAACGGCTGATAACGATAATGAAATCGTAGTTTTAATTCCTTTTTATCTGCTTTTAGATTTGTTTTATTTTTGATTCGATTTTATTTAATCTTATTTAATTTCATCGTTTTTTACAAATTCATAGAATATTGTTTTTTATTCAATCTGTTTATTGATATAATATAACCATGATTTTTGTTTAACCTTTGAGTGGGCACGCTGCATAATTGTTTGTCATTAGTACCATGTTTTACGTCGTATCTCGTATTTACGTAGCAGTATAGTTAGGATCTCGTATCTTATTTTTACGTAGCAGTATAGGTAGAATTTTTACTAGATATATTTTATTTACTAAATGTGCACAAAAATTTATCAATAAATAATTAAAACTTTATCATTAATCGTAACGTAAGCTTGTGTTACGATTTATGATTAAACAAGATAAAGCTGCCAAAGTCTATAAAAAGTTATATCATATTAATAATATAATCACACTAAAACAGTTAAAAATATAAAGCAAATTTAAAATGTGCAATGGATTACTGAGCGTAAATGAACGAAGTCCTGGATATTGTAATTGATTATATATAATATAACCAATATACGCGATAGTCATCACACTATAATAAACTGACAATATAATCAGTACATAAATCGTCACCATAAACAAATTATACAATGTTTAACAGAGCTAGTCCACAATACTGTATAGGTGGATTCCTGTCTCAATTATGAGTCGAAAATTTTCAAGCTACCATGACCTAATATCAATAGTTATGGAGGTATGCGACATCAAATTTTGCATTTTTTTTTTATATTTCAATATTTATTTATTTTTTGCAAAACGTTGGACTATCATTACAGTAACTAATATCTCATATGAAAAATTCATTCCCTTTAATACAGGTCAAATAAAATGACTCAAACCTTTCAATTCCAATTGGAATTTTTCAGGGTTTTTATTTTTTTATTCACGTTTTATTGAAACGGACAAATTTTTCGTAATCGATATAATTTACGGTAATGATACATCAACGTTTGTAAATAATAAGTCAGAATATTGAAAAAAAAAAACATAACGATTGATATTAAGTCATGGTTGCTTGAACATTTTCGATTCATAATCAAGGCAGGAATCCACCTGTAAAGTATTGTGGACTAGCTTTGTTACACCCTTTATATAAAATATTGTTCTAAATAAAGATCATGTTTCAAATTCGTCGTAAAATTTATAACATCACGTACGCTTTAAGATTAAATTTAAATACTATTTTTTTATTATTAATTAGTAAAACATTTAATCTTTCCACGTGACTTTATTTGAACACGAGACAGAGACATTTTCCTTTTCACTTTTGTCTGTGCTCCGTATCAAATTATATCACTCTGATATTTCTTGTAGACAGGAAGCAATTCCGTTGATGTATTCTTGTTTTTTCGACCAATCACGTCTCGTCAGTTTGCTGAAGATGCTCCGATAGAGTCATTTCCAGCGGAAATTGACAATTTGGGCGACATCTCTCGGCTTTCGCTCGAAGCTTTTGGGCACGGTAAATTGACTGCCAGTTTGTTCTTTTATAATGTTTTCTTGAGTAAACACACCGTGTAAACAGACTATAAATTCATGGTTGTATTTAACAGCGGAGATATGTATTTATTCTTAGATTTTGTTTATTGTCTTAAGCATAATGAAACAAAAAAGAACAATATTTTTTATCATTATAATTTTCGTCTCCTTTTCCTAAGAAGGTGAGGAGAGGTAGAATTTTGACAAGGCGCTAATATTATCCTCTGTCTTGCTTCGTTTCCAATCGAGACAAAAGTTTTCATAAGTAGCTGTTCATCCGTCTCTGAGATAACGATTAAGAATATTATGTTTCTGTCGATTATCTCAGCGTCTTGAAAAATTTTAAACGATCTCATTAACGCTGATATTGTTGCGGGATCATGCCTGTCGGAGGCAAATGAAGCACTTGAGTCACTAGAGACAATTTTAATCGGAGCACCGTTTCTTAAATATTTCACGCCGGTTCACACTAATTCAAGTCATTTGTTTCCAAACGCCTGTTAAGTACTCCCTTATTTATTGTCGCCGTCTGCACTCGCTGGTCATCAGAGAATTGCTGAAATGTCACAATAAACAACTTTCCGCGCGCCCGCCCGATCGCCTTTTATACACAACTAGCTGTGCCCGCGCGGCTTCGCACGCGTAGATTTTTAGTACACTGTTTGAATCATCATATAACTTTCGCGAACCTTCTAGAACATTCTCCTTCAAGAAATTTCAAGAAATTTATTGAATGTACAGAAACCTTCTAGACACACCGACACATTCCGCCACTCAGTTTGGAACCTTATAGAACTTTCGGGAATTTTCTAGAACTTTCTTCTTCCAGAACTTTCTAGAGCAGGTTTTTCCGGAACCATCTAGACTCACCGACACACTCGGCGCGCCTATTTTGAAACAATCTGAAGCACTTGCGGCCTTCCCATAGCAAAGCAATGTGCTTGAAAGCACATTTTCGTCACCCACTCCCATCCAAGCACAGCCACCCCCACCAAACTCGCATATTTTCGATGTGACACCAAGGGCTATCCAAGGGTTGTGGAGAAAATTGGCGGATAGGGAAACACGGGTTTCTTTTTACATATATATACATTTTGCAATGTATCTAGAAATGTATACTAGTTTCTCCATATTTGTAGTGATAATGAGAATAGACTAGTTAATGTAGACCGTTTGAGAGACTTCGATAATGCGCACATAGGCTCTGGTGACAATGTCGTAACGATATCGTGGCGGTGGAACACGAATCGACAAATAGAACCCTTGAAATAAATTAAAGTTATTTACTGACCAAAATCACTGGACGCGAATTTTATTGGAGCACCATTCTTTAATTCATCCAATTTTGCAATAATCTTTAATAATCACTCGTCTGTGAAATTCTTTTTACTCGACTTCGCAGAATATTCGCATGTCTTTTGAACACTTTATCACTATTGAGCCCTCGATAGGTACTCTCTTAATTTATTGTTGCTGGTCACACTAAATCACCTCTTTGATTTTTGGTTTCACTGTGTTATTGCTGAAACGTCGCCACAAAAACTGTTGTTCCGCGCGCGCTTTCCACGTAATTTAGAGCCGCTTGAGTTCCAGAAACTTCTGGTGTATTTTGGTTATATTAGTTCTTCCAGAATATTCTAATCCGGCCGAAAACCTTTGATTATATGACATATGATTATTCAATAAAAATAAATGCATTTTTTTACTACAATGATTGAAAGAAAAATGTCTGTAGTAAATTAATTGTCGGAACGAATACGGTTTTTCGTTATATTTAGGTATAGAAATAAAACAGATATGAATCAACAGGAACAGAAGGTGAAAGACCTGGCACGATCGAGTAAATCAAACATTGGAGGACAACTTTGTTAAAAGCTTCAACAATCGATGAGCGAGCATGAGAAAATGTATGATTATAGTCGAAGCAGAAGTTGTATGCTAGTATAGAAGATGTGTCATTATATCTACTCTGCCCATCTCTGCGGAGAAACAGCGTGATGGTTAGTGAGTCAGTTCTGCTGAAGTCAAATTAGAGATTGAGCAATCTTTATCCGCATAAAAATTAGTACCTACTCCGGTCAGGTTCTCAACCTTAGATTGCGAATGAGAGTATTTAGATGTTACTGTATTGGAGTAGAAAATTCAAAATTAACGCTTACAATAAATAAATTGATAGAATTATGAACAAGGATGTCGTGATTCATATGAATAAAATTTTAAAATGTGAATAAAACTATGTCATTTCTCTAATTGAGTTTTATTATGCCTTCATTGTGCTACTCGAGTTTCGGGAGCTACAGAACCACTCATCGACAGGTAAAGTATTAAACCAAAAACATTAAAATATATAAAACATGGTGGCGGAGAAAGCTTTGCTGATGTAAGCTGGAACGGTGGTTGTAATATAAATATTGAGAGGAAAGTAGAAGGGTTGGTGAATGTGATATTAAGGAAACTTGAAATTTAGATAAAATTTAATCTAAACTCAGTAAAAATATCGCAAAGGATCATTATTAAAGTAATATTAAAAAAATCTACGTTTTCAATAAAATATCCTTTTAAATTATTTCCAGTACCAAGCGTAGATGCTATTTTCAAGCAAGTTTCCATATCGAAAATATGTAAAGAAAAAACCTTACAGAAAACCAAGAATACTTTAAACTTATAAAAAATGAAAACCAAATCACAATGCGTAAATTAAAAACAACCCAAATGCAGAACCACTATATTTATAAAGCAATTAACTACAAAAATAATCTACCTATCGAGATACGCTGCATTGACAGCCTTTAGGTTTTAACTTATAGGTTTTTTCAAAATACTTCAACATATCATTATCAGATTACCGTATTACTAAACGACTCGCATATGTACCTATATACAAAATAAGAACTGACGCTCCCTCATCAGACTCAAGAGCTTCTCCTCACTGAGGTCTACATGACTACAAAGATTTTTTAAAAATGCAAATTTATTGTATGTATGTATTTGTACCTTATTAAAATAAATAAAAAAAATGATTGTGTGATTTGAAAATAAAAATAACGCTTGTTATAAACAAATAAGTGGCTTATTAAGGAATCCGTATTCGACATTTTGATAAAATTGTTTTCCGTGTAATTGGTAATTTTAATATCCTTGCTCAGTGATATATTTCTTTGTTACTTCCTGCTGAATTTCCCCTACTGCGAGGCGGAGAACCACTCTATATTTCTATTTTAAATTCAGTTTTCTATATTTTTCAGTGTTTTTATATTTTTCGGGAATTATAAAATGGTTTTTGAAATTGGTACGGCCTTGCGCGCACCATTTCGTGGTCCTATCGCAATCAAAATACTGATGTTAAAATATCGAAACTGACAGAATTTTTTAGACAATATCCTTAATTCAATAGCTAAATTTTAATGCCAACCTCCATTAAACGGATAAAGTACGAAAACGGCAAGAATGCTTGAAATTCTCAAAATATCTGAGTAAATCAAATTTACTATAGAAGAGTCTTCATTTAGCGATCTCTTAATTATTTGTTCGAGATATTTCTCCACAACAATACAGATGTATCAAAAACTTTTGACACAGACTGTAATCAATACTAATTATTAATAATTATTGAAGAAAATTTTGATACAAATATTGCGTTGCTCCGTTATTAATAACTACCTTAATTACCGCCCGTTGTATAGATTCTAGTTAATTATAATTGTCCAATTAGGTAATGTTTGATTAGGGAATTTTCCGCCACTGTTTTGCCCTTAAGTTATCAAGGAATTCTTTGGAAGTCTTTGTAAATTCACGAAGAAATAGGCAGTATATTAATAATAATTATACGGATGAGATTATATTACTAGGATACTTTGATGTTATCAAAATGTTATCTTTAGTCAATCTTAATTGAAGAATATTAACGAATTAATTTGATATCATTGTGTTATATGATTGTATGTTTTTCCATATTTGCTTAAGTACTAGCTTAGTTATAATAATTATATGATGATTGTGAATTTACTTTGTGCATGCGATTGGGAAATTTTTAATGTTACTAATACCAATAAAAATTTATGAAACTAGCTGTGCCCGCGCGCACTAAGTTACTTAAAAATCTTCGCACGCGTAGATTTTTAAGTAACTTAGTCATAATTTATTAATTTGTGTATTAACCTTAACATATAGATATATGACTTTATATACAAATTTTGAGTTCTACAACTTAAAAGGTATTTGAATATCTCTTACCGTTAAGGCAGCGTTCGTAAAAAACGAATCACTCAACCATTTTTTCGTCGATTTTAATCAGTATGGATAATGCGGGGTAATGTTTTTATTTATAATTTTCATAATAATTATAAAAAAAATATTATCAAAATTATAAATATTATAAAAATCTTTCAAAATATTACTCCATTCAAACGCGATGTGACTCGCGTGACGTATCAATTTTCCAGTATTTGAAAGAATGCGTTGCTTTTGTTTGGTGTAGGGCCGTAGTATTTTTACATCTGGTTACAATACAATACATAATAACCTTTTCTATCAGTTATTATGCACCAATACGCAAACAAAGCCGATGTAGATTTGTAAAAAAAAATATATTGTAAAATAACGATTTGTAGAAAAACGAAATTCTATATACGGCAATACTAAATATCAAATTAACCATGTGAATTGTAATTGTGACGTACATAGGCGTGACTTGTGAAATGAATTTTAATTTGAAAATCATTTTTATACTGAGTAAAGTGAAATTTCCCTTTTGTATGCCTGTAAGCATGTTCACATAAATAATCAATTATAGTCTAAATAATTATATCAATTTAATTAATTAATATAAAACCAAAATATTAACCTATTTATTAAATGTTTGAAAAATGAAGTACCTGCATTTATCTTAATATTTAATTATTTTTTTAAAAATGAGTTATTTAAATTAAATTAAAAAAAAAACTAACACTCTTGCACAAATTACATTCATTGTTTTTAACACACCGGTTTCGTTCCTACTGTAATACTGTCTGTACTCATTTGGACGGACGCACAAAATTCCACCTTCGTATCGAAAACGTTCAACTTTAAAAATAGTATGGTTTGTTATACAATTATCATCAATTAATTATCAAAGTGATTTTGAGAAAACCCTCAATATTCCCAACAAGGGAACTTTTCAACATTTTTAACGTCTCAAATATTAATCAAATCTATAAAAAATTTGCGATACTTCAAATTCACAAAATGTATATCAATAATAGAACATTTGGATGTTTTAGTAATAGACCGAGATCAGCTGGAAATATTTTGATACCTAAATGTAATACTAGCACAGCCCAACACCATTTCTCTTATCAAGGAGTATCATTCTTTAATGCTCTTCCCAATGAAATGAAGACGGAAAAAAAATTATAGAAAATTCAAGACTAAATTGAAAAATCTTCTACAAAAAACCGTCACAATAACGCAATGAAAAAATCTTATCAAAAACAATCTATGTATATTTTTAAATGTTATTACAATACCTTCTTAATTATTAATTTTTATAACTTAATTGAATGTTTCCTTGTGTATATCTTATTTACTTATTCTAATGTCTCACATTTTTGTATTGTTTATATCTTACTTACTTAATTGAATGTCTTAATTTTTATAACTTAATCTAATGTTTCTTTGTCTATATCTTACTTATTTAATCTAATGTCTTACACTAACGATTTCATTAATAATAGATATTTACATATATGACAATGTCCCCTCTTTTAAACACGATAATAAATTCTCATTTAAAAGTGGTTAAGCGTGTAATATAAATGTGTACTAATTATATTATATTGAATACACTCTTAAGTTTGTACATTTACCAAATAAATTTAATAAAAAAAAAAATTAAAAATTATTACACGATAGGTATTTGTAAGTTTTTTCTAATTAATATTTATTTTCAACTTCTATTAATATCAAAAATTAAATACTATTAATATCAAAAATATCTTCATTAACTGAAAAACTTACCTACGTAATATCTTAAGTTTTATTTTTTTACGTCGACCGGTTTCTGATTAATCTGTGACTGGTGACGGTATTTTAACCGGTGATGCAAATTGTTTCTTGAAATTTATATCTAATTGTATCGGACAGGCAAGCATCTGTAGGTACTATACAATAATCATCGATATAATCAATACAAATCTCAAATAACTGTACCATGGTTAAAATAACAGTTTGATCATCACAAAAATTCTTCTTTTATCGTAAAGTTTCTGTAATATTGTTTCTATATCATTCTTTATAAGTGAGTTCCTGAAAGCACACCTGTATAGTTATGAAAAAAATGACCACCTGGTAAGTCAAAGGTCAATAAGAATTTTGAAATCATACTATTTTTGAAAACATAATGAGATCATCTATTAGACAGGGAGTGATGGACGGACATTCGAATTTATTAATGGTGTTTTATTCAGAAACAAAAAATGCATATGTATGAATCATTAATGCATATGTATTCATAAGCATAAGCACTTAACTAATCAAACGTGTTTTATATAGTTACATTCCACTGAAATAACGCTTCTTTTAGTGCTGTATTGTTATCATTAATTTAATTAAAAGCTTCGGCAAAAATAAAATACAAGTGTTCGCAGAATGATATGTGCTGGAAATAATTCCATTTTCAAACACAGATCTGTACCTACACTCTTACAGATCTCTAAATAGACTATTTTTTCAACAAAGGCAGCATTTAATTAAAAGTGGGTAAGGGTTGGAAATTTTTCCACAAAACATTAATTATTTATTAGAACAGTGGTTGAGACTCGAAAATTTTCACGTGTGTCGTGATTATTTAAATGTCTATTTGTATTTGCGTTTGTTAATATGATTACATTTAACAAATAAAAAATAATATTTATACTCGTATTTATGTATGCGACGAATTGCAAATGCAATCTTAAGTCACAAACTTGAAATGGTGTTGTTACGCTCTTTGAACCATTTTGAGGTTTTGAGGTTCTTATTTTATTTGAGGTTTTTTTTTGTGACGCTTTGACCAGAAAGACTATTTATGTGAGTCACTAATTATTCTGACACAAAAAGCTATATATATATTGTCGCTGTAATTCGATTCAACTTCAGAAAATTCCAAAGATAGCAACTGTTTAAATGTGTCTACATTTTTTTGACCACCCTTCGTATTTTGTGACTGCGGGTCATCTTTTTAAAGCAAAAATCTGTGGTATTAATTATTTTTATGTGTCAACAATCTATGTGTGAGGATCCGATATTGCCACCGGCGTTAATTCCTTAACTCCTGCGAGCGAACATATCATACTGGAATGGCCGCATGCTTTCGTACCATCTTCCACGACTGGCATATCCACACATAAATTTATTTAAAAAAAATCCTTGTTTACAATATATAGGTACTTAATAATAATTTAACAATAAAAATATAAGATAAGATTACACAATTTTTTTTTTGTTAGATTTGTGGATTATGCCACTCTACTAGGCTACATCTGTCCCAGAGTGGCGTTATAGAACACAATTATAATATTTTTTTGAATTCGTCAATAATATTTGTTTTCATAAGGTAATAATTATGTATCTACAAAGTATCAAGTGCAATGTTAGTGATAGGTTGAGTGAGTCATAAGTCCAGGTGTAAATATGTGTAGAATATTGTTTAATGTATAAAGGGTTAAAGTATTGTTTAAGATTTTTTTTTATTTTCCTTAATTATTTTATATATTTTTTTTATAGACATTATTATGCAATTACAATAAGTAAATTTTCAGTTGCTGTTCTACCTTTACAGGTAAGCCAGTTGTTTGCTAAAGCTTTTATTTTATTAATTGAGTATATTCTGATTGTCGGGAAGTCTGTTTGTACGTACACATATAAACACATACACATACACACACTCACGCACGAAAATATAGATACATTACACTAACTGAATAATAAAAAGACCCCACTATATGTTTTTATAGATTTGGTTATAACGTTGTGGCGATTATTCATGGTGATCATTTTATTGCGTGAAAATCATAAACTATGTTACCTTTATGTGAGTTTAATTACAATTGTTTATTTTATTACATAAGAAAAACAAAATCTCTCATCGAGTATTAAACTTGTGGGGATCGAGATCCGCGGCGCTTCTAACCGTACGCATCGGAACCACCAATCAGAGCTTCGATGTGACTAACTATATTTCGGTCAACAGCAAAAACGATTACTCTTTTGCCGGCGGCCGTAGGACTCGCACGCTCTATTTGCGCATTTATAAACTTGTGTCAATTAATCAAAATTTTTAATCATGAGTATAATTCACACCCTTTATTCATCTCCTTTCCTTGCTCTGCTGACACATCTCACGCATTACACGCGCACTCACAAAATATACACGACGTGTCGACACGAAGGATGTGCCTCTGGACGGGTGGACTTGTTCGTCCATCAGTATTATCAGAAAACATACACTCTCACACTTTGACCCCCCAAAAATTAATTAAGTATAGAATTTTTACATAGATTAGGTAGAAATATAAATAATTAATTGAGTAACTAGTTACTAGTGTAACGGAAAAGAGAGCAGATAAAATGAGTAACTAATAGCTAACTAACTAACTAACTTACCATCACGCTGTTTCCCCGTGGGGGGGCAGAGAGGATAGAGCGCCATACTCTTCTGTCTTGACATACAACTTTCGCTTCGTCTACATTCATACATCTTCGCATGCAAGCTCGACGGTTGTTCAGGCTTCTAACAGGACCATCTTCCAGTATCTGGTTAATCTGGTCATGCCACGTCTTCCGTGGTCGCCCTCTCTTTCTGGCGCCGTCAACACTTGCATCGTATATCTTTCTTACCATTCTTTCCTCATTCATTCGCTCAACATGCCCAAACCACCTGAGCGACCCTATTTTTATTCTATGTATTATTTTACGATCAGCTTTACATTTATTCCTAATATCTTCATTTTTTACTCTATCATACATGGATTTATCACACATACGTCTAAGGGACCTCATCTCCACTACATTCAATCTACTTTCGTTCCTCTTCTGCTAGCTCCAGGCTTCACTTCCATATATTAGTGTCGGTACCAGAACTCCATTATGTACCGCTGTTTTGCCTCGGTAGACATATTTCTATTAGAAATTATTGCATTCAAAGCACCGTTCACCCTATTCCCGGCAGTCACTCTCCTCTCTATATCTTTCTCAACATTCCCTCTTCTATCGAACATACTTCCCAAGTACACAAACTCATCTTCTTGTTCCAAACATTCATTGCCTAATAGTTAAAGTGTTAAAATTTATTTTCATTTCCAAGCATTCATGATTATTGATTTTCTACCTTTACGCACGAGGGGATAGAGAATTTTAATGTTACATGAATGAAAATAATGATTATTTTATTATTTATGATGCGGTTAACCTTCCGCTGATCGAAATCTTATTTTAAATCTGAAACATTATAATTATGTTATTTATTTGAAGCCATCTCATGGGAATGTTTTTGTTACGAAAATAAACTAAAGTGACATGCAAAAAGCGAGGTTCAATATCGAATTCAAAGATTGCGCATTTCAATGTGCCGTCTATATATACTGAGGTTACGATTCAAAAGCACGCGCGTCATGTCAATTATATCACTTTTTTTTCATCAGCAAAGAGAACAAACATAATTCTGGTTGTGATGAGGGTAGATGTCTGACTTGACATATCTCCCCTTAAACCCTTCGGTATGTGAGCGTTCAAATTTCCACGGTTGTCATTTTTACAGGGTGTAACCGATCCAGTCCACAATACTTTACAGGAAGATTGCTGCCTAATTTATGAGTCGAAAATTATAAAATTTCAAAATTCATATAAACAGGGTTATTTGTAAAACATTAATAACCTCGCAGGGCTATATTCCTGCCTTGATTATGAGTCGAAAATGTTCAAGCTATTATGACCTAATATCAATAGTTAAGGAGATATGCGATTTCAAAGTTTGCATTTTTTTGCAATATTTATGACTTATTTTTTGTAAAACGTTAGACTATCATTACAGTAACTCATATCGATTACGAAAAATTCATTCGTTTCAATACAAGTTAAATAAAATAATAAAAACCCAAAAAAAATTCTAATTGGAATGCTTTCCAATTGGAATTCGAAGATTTTTATTTTTTTATTTGACTTGTATTAAAAAGAATGAATGTTTCATATTTGATAGTAATAATAGTCCAACGTTTTACAAATATTAAGTCAGAAATATTGAAAAAAAAATGCAAACTTTGATGTTGCATATCTCCTAAACTATTGATATTAAGTCATAGTAGCTTGAAAATTTTCGACTCATAATCAAGGCAGAAATATAGCCCTGCAAGGTTATTAATGTCATACAAATAACCCTGTATATTCATTCATATTCATCCCCTTGTTCTAGTAGGGTTGGGGGCTCAAAGACTCGACAAGGCGTTTCCATGTTCCATGTGTTCCCCTGTCTTGCGCTGCTTCTGTATGAGTCAACCAGTCTAGACCCATTCTGTTTTCATACACATTTTTCTGTTGCCTCTCCCAGCTTAATCTGGGGCGACCCACCTGCCGTCTTCCTGCCGGGGTCGCCAGGAGGATTCTTCTTGGTATTCGTTCCTCTGGCATTCTTACCACATATCCAAGCCACCTTAATTGTGATTTTTCTAAATGTAGGAGTAGGGGTTCCATGCCTGTGTGCCTTATGTTGGCACTTCTCACTCTGTCCATCAATGTGACTCCCGCTACCCCCTTAGAAAACTCATCTCGGCAGCCGGGATCCTTGCTCTCACTCTCTCCGTTAGAACCCAAATTTAATGGCCATATATTAGGGTGGGCTTGTACACAGATTTGAAAACAGTCAGTTTTGTCTTGATAATAAGCGCGGATTATCTTATCAATGTTAAAAAATTCATATATATATATATATAAATACTATTTCATATCTCTACCACAGTCCCTTCAAATATATGAAAAATTTCAGTTTGGAACTCACATACAACTTTCAAAAGAATAATAATATACTATTTCATACCCGGCGTTGCACGGGTTAAGGATTAAGTTTAAAATAAATTTGTGAGGGTGAACAAAGTTTCGATTCGAACGGTATAGATTTGCATCGAAAATATATCAGGGGGAGGGGAAAGGGTAAAAGAATAGGGAGGAAATGTTGCCTTTGTTACCCGCCGAGTCCTAAAGAACGAGTTTCCAATTTTTGAGTCCGATCGGTCAAACGGTACAGCTTTGCATCGAAAATATGTTAGGGAGAGGAGAAGGGGTATGAAAATAGGGGGGAAATATTGCCTTTGTTACCCACCGGGTCCTAAAGCATAAGTATGCAAAATTTGAATCGAATCGGACAAACGATGTGGATTTGTATAGAGAACAGACAGACAGATAGACAGACAGACAGACAGATATTGAGTTTTATAGGTATAGATAACGCGTAAAGATAATATCTGGATGTTCTTACGATGGAATTGGTGAATGTTGAATTGTAGAGTGATGAAACTCGGGGCCATCATTTAAAAATATCACTACGCGTTCCTTATATTAAGCTTCGTTATTATCTTAATTAAAACAACGTTTATAAAAAATTGGATGACTGCTCCGGCCATGACGACCAACTGACAAATTAAAACGCTGAGAGGCACCAGTACACTGACATATTGTGCGCATGACAACACTCATGTATTACGTGAAATAATATTTAAGACCTTATATATTATGTTTCACATTAATCGTGGCTATTAACCGTGATAAATGCGACGAGACAGAATTCTGGAAGTGACGTCACACATATATAAAAGCGTACGTCACGAAATGACAGACTGAATTGTGTGAATTGAAGCGAGTATCGCTCACTTTATTGACGTTGCGGAAACAAGAAAATATTTTTTCCCGGAATTTATATAAGGGATGATGAAAAATTTGGGGTAGATGGATACTTTAAGCTGAAGCTCGAAATGAATTTTTTACACAAAAGCCGACAACACTATGAGCAAAAATGTTCATTTTTTGACAAGGCCGAGAAATTTCGAAGAATGTTGATATTATATGGATAGATTATTATATCGTCTGTTTACGTCTTCAAATACACAGAGCATTTCAAACTTTCTATAATAATTTATAATAATAATACCATAAAGTCCTTGATATTTAATAAGGTTAAAATAACTTAAAAACTAACTTACTAATTATTTTTTCAATTGATTCAGCAACATTGTAGATTGACATTTAAAAAAAATATTGTTCGTATTATTTGTATATATCTACTTATATTATTTGATTAATTACACCAACATGTTTCGGAAATACCTTTCCATCGTTAAACTGTTGTATAACTGTCAAAATATTATAACGAAATGTCATTTGTTTTTCTAAATTATTTAAAATTATCAAGGTTTTGATAAAAATTTAAGTCTTTCTATTTTTTTAATTAGTTAAGCATGTAACAGTAAATAAATTATTATTAATAATCAATTAAATTTAACTACTAGCCAAATTTAAAAAAAAAATTCCAATAATTTCGAGTAACCAAGAACTTCAGTAATAATATTTAAAAATATTTTTTCAAATAATTTAGAAAAACAAATAAATTTCATTCTGATATTTTGATAGTTATACAACACCCTGACGATGGAAAGGTATTTCCGAAACATGTTGGTGTAATTAATCAACTAATATAAGTAGATATATACAAATAATACAAACAATATTTTATATCTTACTAATTAACTATCATGCCTTTTCCCAAAGGGCATACAAATGGGATAAAACACCATATTCTTCTGTCATGGCACACTTTTGCTTCGGCAACATAATACATCTTCTCATGCCCGCCGTACGGCTGTTGGAGCTTTAACAGGGCCGTTCTCAAATATTTGTTGAATCTGATCGCGCCAGGTCTTTCTGGACGCCTGTTTCTGTTTCTCAGTTTCTGCTGTTTTGAACACTCACCTCATATGTTTTCTTAACTAACCTTTCCTCACTCACAAGTTCCATATGACAAAACAATGCCACTTTTTTTTTTCGAGCCGATTGGCATTACATTCATATCTAATTTGTTCATTCCTCACCTTATCGACCAAAGTTTTATCGCATTCAGTCTTTTTTATTCCTTTTTTGCCAATTCTAGGCTTAACTGTATGGAATATGAGTTTTAAATATTCTTACAGATGCAAAAAAAAACTAATTACTATTAATCAGTAGGTGGTAGTTGACCTTGATGATTTTGCTCAGAATGCTGAATACCTTAGGAGCGGTCCTCATTCATTTTATGGATTTGAGTTTCGGCTTGACTTTCTTTTACATAATTTTGTTTTTTGATCTGGTTTTTTTTTCTTCAATTTCATCAATTGTATCACAGATATCGAGATTTGTATTACTAGATGCAGATTGATTATGGACCATAGATTTGTAAGCGGAGAGCTCACCCTCCATGGCAGCCATCTTAACCGCCATGTGACCAATGGTTCCAAGCAGTTCAGTGTTTTAGGTATAACTTTTGCTATTTATGTGCAATGGAATTTACAGTATCCTTCGCTCTTAAGATGAAATCTTGTGAATTTTCTAGTTTATCCATTTTTTAATAATATATATATATATATATATATATCATATATATATATTATATATAAATAAATGGGTGATAACCCTGATTTTTGGCGTACACTAATGACGTTTTGTGGAATACCCACTTGCACTGACAACAATAACAACACTGAGTTTATTTGACTTTTTACTGTGAAATGTGAAGTTTTTAATTAGTTTTATTCACTTTCAATTTAAGATATGGCAGTGAACTACCGAATTACACAGGACTCCACTTATCCAATTGGTGTTTTGGTTGTTTGAAACTTGAAAGTTTAGGAACACTTAAATGACAACTGACAGGTTTGGTCTTATGAATATGAATGATTTCTAAATTGAATTGATTTCGACAGATCTTACACTTGAAAATGTCAAGGGCTGTGCTGTGTATACATGTAGGCACCAAGGATATTTGTATTATAAACGTTTATAAGTTTGTTTTATAATACATCAATCTTCATAAAATCGCTATTAAATTTTTACGAGTAGTTTTAAGATCCGTACTAAAGTCTGAAGACGGTAACAAAATGATGGATTTCATAGAAACGCGACTTCAGAATTGCAGATTGTTGTTCTATAAAACGGGTAATTTCATCTTCATTTCGCATTCCAGATGAAATGAGATTTCAACTTGAGATAAAATTATCCAAAACAAAGTATATTTGTGATTCTAGTACAATAATAATAATTGTATTAAGGGTACGTAAGACTTTCGACTCATTATTAAGGCAGAAATCCATCTCTAAATATTTTAGTTAAGAGACAAGCTGCATGGGCAAATAGGTAAATAGGTATATAAATAATAAATACCTTTTTTAATTATTTAGATATTGTTCTTAGTTTAAAAAAAAAAGTAAAACTATGTTGCCTTAGTTAATTAGTTTTTGTATTTTTTTTATTTTATTTATTTAATAGATAATACATATGATTTATTTTATAACAATGATAACACTAGCAAATATTAACAATCAAATTATTATCATATGTTATACCACACCAGAAAGAATTTAGATTCTTGTATGTGGTGAGGGATAATCACTTACAATCATATAGGTAATATACTTTTATTTATTTATATTTCCTTTTTTTTAAATATATAATATAACATATTTATATAATAAAATATAAATAATTATTTATTTAAAATTATTTTTTTATTAATTATAAACAAATTATTAATCATTAATTTTTATTATGATAAAAAATTAATTAATTTTTAATTATAAAAATATTTTACATACTTTATTAATCGCTGATGAAATAATTTTGTATTATATTATATTATTTATTTTAGTATCGTAATGTCGGTGTTAAAAGATTATACGAAATTATTTTTAATTCTAAAAATATTTTTGTTTCCATTGTTGTTGGTTAATTAGTAAGTTAGTTTTGATTGATATTTCTTACTCAAAATGTGGAGTTAATTTGAATTCTTAAAATATTTTTGCGTCTTTTGTTAATCACAAATAAAAAAAAATCTAAGAATATATTTTATTGTTTAGTTTGCAATCTCAGCACTGTTAAGAGTTAATTAAGTCAGCATGTCGCGTCGTTTTAAAAATCAAAACCGTCACTATACTTCGATGAGGCGCAAAACTACACTCTTCAATAAATTTATATTTATGTTGCGGAAACAATAAAAAAAATCTTTAACATTGATATGCAGATTTTAACACATCCTTAATGTGTATTAAGTAAAATAATAAAAAATAGGAAAATGTTTAAGGGAAATATTCAAAACGTTTTTCTTGATTACTGAACAATTCATATAAAGGGATGGTAGCGGTTCTGTATCCAGACGCCACATTTAGACTCTTTATAGGGACTTACTTATTGATTAAAATATCACATCCATATTTTATATTTTTGATACAAGGGTAGTTTTAAATTTCATATTGAAACAATGTCTTTCATATGGATAGATACACAAAAAATGTGGCAACCTGAAATAATAATAAAAAAGAATGCAGAATAAAATAAAGAACAAGAACGAAACTAATTTAGTAAAAAGATAAAGAATAATATAATCACAAAAACGTAACAAGCTGGAATAAAATATCTATAAAACATTTTACAATAAAACATGTAAAAATAATCACTATACAGAGTAACAATCTAAAAATACAAATACGTTTTAAAAATTTAGATTAATGTTATGTTATTCATTTAAACGGTTAGCTTAGTATTAAAATAATACATGTTACTCCAACAAACCACCGCAGTATTAATGGTTTTAATTAACTGGATGTTATTAAACCTCCACAGGTGTTGAAGAATCTTTTAGGTCTTTCGGATTTTGAAAATCTCCCCTTCTTCAATTTTGCACTACGGCTTCAATGTTTTAATTTATATGCACTGTACTATAACCGATGGGGTTGGTTGAGAATCTGTATACTCCCAGTTTTCCACATTAATTATTAAGTGAGACCTCTCTCATCCCCTATCAACCCTCCTAACCCCACCACAACATGTTTCAGTTTACCCAAAATAATAGCGTGACTTTTAATATTTTGCATTATTAATAGACATTCTAGAAGTAAATTGCTGTGGTTAGTTCATCGGTTTAAAAAATAATTAAATAAATGTGAGAATTACACTTAAATAAGTGTAATTTTCATTTATTTGAATGCATTCACAATTATTAAAAATATTTATGTAACTATAAGACAATATTAATTAAAAAATATTTTTTTATGAGAATACTATTGCTGGATTCTTCCCACTGAGAAGTTACTTAGTCTTTATAGGGTGGCCCAGGGCTTATGATCTGAAGTAATCACTTTACACAATTTGTGAAAGTTGCACGTTGCATTGCACAATAGGTGAACACGCACTTAAGCCAACTCATACAGGTCATAAACATTGGGTCACCCTCTAAAGACTTTTATTCACATTTTCCTCAGCTTCTGTGAGACATCTATAATTTATATTGATTTACATAACAGAATCTTTTATTTCCAGTAATAATAATTTCGAATGTCCATTTCATTCCGTTTTCAAAATTGTTATTAAATAAATTTAAAACATTGGCTTTATGCATTTTTAATAAAATACTCTGAATTAGATTTAAATAAAACTAATATAATTTTTTTTATGACAATTTAAATTAATAGTTGCTTCCATTTATATATTGCATATTTTATTGGTATTGATCGTTAATTAAAATATATAATGATAAGGTGCATAAAATGAGGACAAAAAAAGTGTAATTCTCTACGTAACCATGTCTGTCACTATAGTTACCAGATGACTGTCGTCAACTGTCCATATCTACTGGGAAAGATTAGCATCAGGATCCCTAAATATTCAATACGACAGTCGCATCCTTTCTCAATTCCGAAATCCCATACGAGATCGCAAGGGAACCCTTAATTTTACGAGCGAGTAGGTCCTGTAACGACCTAACGAACCGCACAAGTATGGATATATTCATTCTGAATTCAAGTACTATTAAGAATGCGATGTTTGGGAGTGTGTTGATTTAAAAAACTATTTTCATACTTTGCTTATTATTGTTGTTATTTATCATTTTGTACTTTATAATTGTTTTTCATGCTTTGTTATTAACTTTTCTTTTTGTTTTATTGCTTAGTAGCTGTGCCCGCGCGGCTTCGCACGCGTAAATTTTTGTACACTGTTTGGATCATCATAGAACTTTCGCGAACCTTCTCGAACATTCTCCTTCCAGAACTTTAAAGAATTTTTTCAAATGTACAGGAACCTTCTAGACACACCGACACATTCCGCCACTCAGTTTAGAACCTTATATCTTCTCCTTCCAGAACTTTCTAGAGCAGGTTTTTCCGGAACCTTCTAGACTCACCGACACAGTCGGAGCGCTTTTTTTGAAACAATCTGTAGCATTTGCGGCCTTCCCATAACAAATCAATGTGGTAGAAAGCACATTTTCGTCACCCACTCCCACCCACGCACAACCAGCACCACCAAACTCGCGTATTTTCGATGTGACACCAAGGGCTATCCACCACCATAACCACCGGTGGGTGTTTGTGGCTGGTTGTGGAGAAAACTTGGCGGGTAGGGAAACACGCGTTTCTTTATATATATTGATTATTGTTGATAATTAATATTATGTACTTATGTTTTTCATATATTGTTTGGGAGAGTGTTGAATTAAAAGCTGTCTTTCATACTTTGTTTTTCACTTTTTTGTTTTATTACTTAATATTGTTGACATTTATTATTATGTAATAATTGCTTTACATAATTTGTTTCTCCCTTTTTTGGTTCATTGCTCCTGTTTCTCTTTAGTTTAGTTTCTGTTAAGTTGGATTAACGTTTAAGATTTAAAATCTTATTGATATATGAGTCGTTCTTAATTGAGCTCTGGTTGAATATTTCAAGATTACGTTGTTTTGTTGATTTTTGTAACTGAGAATTTGTGAATACTCTGTATAAATAAATAAATACATAAATAATAAATCATTCAAATATAATGAGATATAAGCAGAAAAAATGATATTGATATAGAATACCTACAGAATTCTGATTTGATAGAGGGAAAGCGCCCACGCTTTCATTTGGTAGTTTTTTTTTTTAAATTTCACAAATTACAATTTTCCACTTTTTAATTTTAATATTACCCAGCGTACTAATAGGAAACTAGCACAATCCATAAGGAGTTCATTAACTTATTTCACATATAAAACTTTGATTAATTTATTATGAAGGATTAATTGAATAATTACTGAATCTATTTTATTCGTGTATTGTTATCAAGAGTACGTCTGTGTGCAAAATTTCATCTCGATCGGACATCGGAAAGTGGGTAAAATATCGTTTATAATGTTTCACCTATACAAAAAAATGAAGCTAATATAAGCGTGTTAAAATATCGTTCGGTTGAACAGTTTTTTTGACTACCATTGTAGTAGATATAAGAAAATTCAATTTCCACTTTCTATATCACTAACAAAAATGAAAGAGACAATTCAATTTTTACAATTTTTAATTTCAATTTTTGCAATTGAATACATTCATGTACAACGGTGTGGACGATCAGAATAAATAATTTGACTGAATTGTTTTGTGATGCCTTTGTGATTTGTTCAACCGAAAATTTAATTTAAAAAATTCCTTTATTAATGAAAAAGTCTCAAAATTGATTTTAGTACAATAAGCACACCCAAATAGTGGCGAGATTAAATTGCCATCTGCCTACTTGTATTTATATTCGTAATATTTAAAAAAAAAAATTATTCTTATGAGGATTCTTAAATTCTTAAGTTTTATCAATTTTAATTTAAATCTATCGATTTCTGAAATTGACTGAACGCAGTATGCTTAGTTTGACAGTTATAATGAAATTAATTGACCACATATTTTTTTACAAAATTATCAATTCCCAAATCGACAGCCCTCATCTTCAATCTTGAGTACGTCTCAGAATTCCATTGTTAACGCGCTCAAAAGATATATTTTATTACGATAATACGAACAGACTACCACAAATACTCATCACTGCCTAGACTAGATACACAGAGAGGGCAACTCGAATGCTGTAGATTCTGAGACAAAAGTGACAGTTCATATTTTAAATCTGCTAATGATTTACTATTTTGCTCATAGGTTTGTTGACTCTTAAATTTTTAACTATTATCAATAATTAGTCTGGTATAAAAGCAAAAGCAGCAAGCACCATACAAAAAATTAAAAAACGTTTTGAATGCACTCACCTAGGATTGCTAATTTAAAATGTTCTTCAATCAATTAAAAAAAAATCGAATTCTGGATTTTATGTGTCTATCCCTTCCAAAATCTTCTTTCCTATAAAGTTGTAGGCTTTGTTTTCTATAAAATCTCGAATTCAGTACATTATAAATTAGTAATCCTAGGTATCTGCATTCAATTTTGTTGGGACATTGCTGCCTTTGCTTTAATACCACACACACAGTGTTTTATTCAATTGATTTTCTGTGTATATTTTTTATTTAAATACAAAATTGTTTTTTCCTTTAATCTACCGATTTATTTTAAAATGTGTTTTTTTTTTAAATTTATTTTAATTTAAATTTATTTCATTTTATGATTGTTATTTTGATTCCTTGCTTGTGTACTCTTTCTCAATAGTGTTTAAGCTATAATAAAGTATTTTATTTTTTTAATAGTTTTTTCAATGGTGCTATGTACCGTACGCGACACAAATAAACAAATAAATAAAAAAAATAAGGCTGTATCTAACCGCATAGATAGAATTTAAAATAGATCTTGTTTGTTTTATGGCGCCTTGTGACACAGGCACAGCTCATATTAACGCATCTGACAA
>JADDOH010012567.1:0-26054 GCA_016648135.1 Agrypnia vestita | reverse complement strand
TATATGAGAGATAGCCGATATCGTCCACGTCCGGAGTTGGCCTAAAAGCCAATTATATGCGGCGTAGCCTAGGAATAAACGCTAGTAGCAAAACTCCATTACATTGAACCGCCATAACTATAATACCATCGGGGTTAAAATACTGTAATATAAAACAATACAATCGTTGCCAAGTTAACGGCATACGCTAAAGATTCCGCCCGCATTGATTATCAACATCTCATAATAGCAGCTTAGAACAGTGTCAGCACAACCACATGCGGCACCCATTTATGACAGATTTACAAGATATAATAGCATACGTTATATTCAAAACACAAGTAAGAAACCTACCGATAGCGCGTCTCACGTTGTCCAATCTGCTCAATCTGTTCATAGTACATAGTAGGGGAAGACAAACATATATATATTCACAACAACTAGGCGCAACAGAGGCTCAGGGCAAGCTTTGTCTGACATTATCGCAGCCCGAGATTCTAAGGGAATGGAAGATACAGATGTGTAAGTGAAATTTAAGAAGTGTCTAACCACTTCTGTTCAAACGTGGATTCTAGATGCCCCCCCCCCCCCTGTAGGGGGGAGGGGGATGCGGCCCCAGAGCATCGCCGCATCCGGGGGTTAACTCCTGTTTAGACATAACCTCCCACACTAAGCTGCAGACCAAGATCAAGCCGAGACTCTATTGCTCCTGCTGGAATCCCCCGAAGTCCTCGCTTCCCGGCGACAAACATATCAGGAAGAAATCCCGCGTCTGAGATTAAGGTTTGTATATTATCCCGCGGAGCAGTCAAATTGACTGGTGTATATGTTGAGGATCCCACGTTGCGGCTACATGAGCCGGATTATTATGATGTTTACTGCTGATTAAAGGGCTGAATGAACTAACTGGGTGACTGGAAAAGACTCTCCCTTGAGCGCGTCAGTCAGGGCCAGGTTAGCATCGCCAAATATAGTTGATGTGATTGATCCCACGGTGTAGTCTTATTGACTAGAGATATTAAATGATGGTAAAACAGCATGATTATTACAGTTGATTGTGTAGTTCCTGATATGTTTCTCGCTGGTCGGGAAGAGAGAACCCCGAAGGTCTCTGTATACAGCAAGTTAGAAAAGGTGGTGACTGATGAGAATGATGGTGTTAGTAATGCCATCGCGCGCCTGAACGCGGTCCCGATCATAAAAATTGATTGTTAAACTGCTAACAGATCTCGTTCATTAAAGCGGCCCCGAGCATAAGTATTGACTGTCGAACTGCTACCTGCATCTTATATTTTCTCGTTCATGAGGAACGTCCTATCTCGTCCTTGAGTACGGAGTTATTACATTCACATACATTCATAACCAGAGCCCGAGCTCGTCGAGCCAAGGGGAGTGAAAGAACGTAGGGGCTTCTTCCCTCCGGCTGTGTTTGAGGCACGACGCTCTGGTCCGATTCGAAATGCTTCACCTTTGCTTGACTGAACACATTTTAACTGTGTGGAGGCTTTGCGCAATTCTACTTAGACCCACCCAGAGTGTCCCCGCAGTCCCGTTCATCCCCTGGATCGAGAACACGCACACCGTCATTTGATCCCAGTTACATACAACTATCTGTATCGCGAGTGTATCTCTTTCTTCAATCCCCTTCATTTGCTTCTCATAGTTGCTCGTCCATGCGGAACGCCCTGTCTCGTACGTTGATGAGGTCCCGACCGAAGGTTTCGATTGAGGTACGGCTACCTGAGTCTTTTAGCTGACATTCATGAACATTCATATCCGGAATTCGAGCTCGTCGGGCCAAGGGAGTGAAAGAACGTAGGGGCTTCTTCCCTCCGGCTGTGTTTGAGGCACGACGCTCTGGTCCGATTCGAAATGCTTCACCTTTGCTTGACTGAACACATTTTAACTGTGTGGAGGCTTTGCGCAATTCTACTTAGACCCACCCAGAGTGTCCCCGCAGTCCCGTTCATCCCCTGGACTGAGAACACGCACCCGTCATTTGATCCCAGTTACATACAACTACCTGTATCGCGAGTGTATCTCATTCTTCAATCCCCTTCACTATTCCATTTATACAACAATCACGTGACTAACCTCGACAGTCTAGCACCGGTAATAAGATCTCATTATGCTACGTTGGAAGTTAACATTAGCATAACCGGACGGAATGCCTATTTCCCGCGATCATATTCAATTTGTAAAACGCAATAATATGTATTTATATATGTTAGTAAAACGTTTGAAATGCAGAATGCACGTATGATGACCTCGCTTCTATCCTAAAGATAATTAAGATATAATCCAGACGTTACGTCCCGACATCAGTACTAATTTGTTTCCGCGTCCGTTACCGTCGAACTCTGAACCCACGTAATGAAATGAATAGTGACCATGAGACAATGACAAATTATATAGCACGAACATTCCATGTGATACACATAAGAAAACATCAGGAATAAATAATATCAAAGGTTCTTATCTTAGTTCTGTAGTTGGTCTGCTTCTGAGATGGCATCCTGATCCGAAGTAATATAACTCTCCAAAATTGAGCAATGACCAGCGCCTGTGTAGCCCTTCATTTCCCTTGTATATATATTTTAATATCAGCGCCTGTAAAACTGTATTAGATCCTAGAAACAAGAAAACTATTCCCTCTACGCCGAGCACATACAGAACATAAACCCATTCAATCTAGTTCATCCACGGTTATGCAAAAAGGCGAAAGAATAGTAATAGTAAAAGGTCCTTAACTGACAGAAGTTGAAGTTCTCTGCAAACTGCCCATATCTTCTAGTGGCGCCTGTGTATTCCAATAACAACTTTCCAGTCATGTATTTAACATAACGTCCTCCTTGTGTGTATGTGTGCTGCAATATCTGTCATCCAGTTAGTGATTCCCAAAATAGTGTTTTCCTTGTATATATATATATATATACATATATATATATATTTCAATATCAGCACCTGTGAAACTGTATTAGATCCTAGAAACAAGAAAACTATTCCCTCTACGCCGAGCACATACAGGACATAAACCCCCTTCAAACTAGTTCATCTACGCCGTACAGTGATATCACATGCAGACATAAACAATATAATTACAAGTATGCTTGCGTCCCGCCGACTGGACGCCTGTGTTTTCCAATAACAACTTTCCAGTCATGTATTTAACATAACTTCCTCCTTGTGTGTATGTGTGCTTCAATATCTGCCATCCAGTTAATGGTTCCCAAAATAGTGTTTTCCTTGTATATATATTTCAATATCAGCACCTGTAAACCTGTATTAGATCCTAGAAACAAGAAAACTATTCCCTCTACGCCAAGCACATACAGAACATAAGCCCTTTCAAACTAGTTCATCTACGCCGTATAGTGATATCACAAGCAGACATAAACAATACACTTACAAGTATGCTTGCGTTCTCCCCCCACCTTGGTGGAAATATTCGCATTCGTATTCACCGAATAGTAGGCCTGATATTCGTATTCATGAAGGTAGTATTCGTTGCATCAAGGTTATTATATTTACAAGTATGTTCAAGTTCCCCCACCTTGGTGGAAATATTCGCATTCGTATTCACCGAATAGTAAGCCTGATATTCGTATTCGTGAAGATAGTATTCGTTGCATCACTCTCAATAATAAAATCATATAGATAAATAATTACGGTAACTCATAAAAATACGATATTACTTATATTAAACGAACAAAACAAAACAATCTGTCATATTAGTAAATAACGTGATCACGGAAGACCGAAGGTTAACTACCCCTGAACAGACCGCGAACTGCCCACAATAATGGAAAATGTTGTAGAAAACATTTCAAATATCTAATATTGAATGAATAAAAACAATGTCATATGAATAACCATCGCAATTAAGGAATATATACAATTCGAAACACGTCTTTATAAGGACTTGATAGGAACAAATCGTGTTTTCAACGATTGCCTAATGATACGCAATACAAACATGTAACGAGTTCAAATAAACCACACATTCATGCTTCAATAAAATAAATATAAAATCCAGATGCATTTTTAAAATATATTGTTTGTAGGAAATTCCTCGTACGATTTGAACCTATATCACGCCTACAATCGTGATATCAAAACACATAATTAAATTCTCGTACTAGTTGAAACAAGTTCAGACAGCATTCGCGACATTGGCTACGCACAGCTCCTTCGCATACAGGCCGATAGTAAAATAATTAACCGCAATAGAAAACATAAATGTGTTCCCCAGCTGAAGACCGGCCGTATCTAAATTAACTATCTCTATACAACATGTACAATTCGAAATACGTTTTATAAGAATTTGTTAGGAACAAATTGTGTTTAGAACGGTTGCCCAATGACGCAATAAAAACATGTAACGAGTTCAAATAAACCACACAATCATGTTTTAATAAAACAAATATAAAATCCAGATGCATTTTTAAAATATATTATTTGTAAGAAACTCCTCGCACGATCTACACAAATCATATAGAAATCCGTGTATTCAATCGCCAGTATAGATAACAAAGCATTCGTTAGCATAAGAATACATCCGCCCTGAAGAACCTCTCGCACATTCCGAACCTCGCGACATTGAATATACATAATTATACTGAATTTTAAAACCCACGAACAAACACGAAACACCCTTCGTCAGTAAAGTATTCCATTTTAAAGCCTTTATATCTTTGGTAATATATGAATATCGAATTTAAATGATTTTTCATATGAACAGCGACAGAATTATATATTTCATAAGCGTTATGCAATAATTCACAGTCGCCACATTACGATTTCTTGTACATTAAATCCGAAGCGCGTATAGTAATAATTATCACTAGGCCCAAAATACGTAACAAAACAATCCACAACATGTATCAATAATTGTTACGATCCAGAAAGTTCTAAATTGAATACACGAAAAAGGCAATAGAAATAAATAATATTGAAAATGCTTAGCTGTTCACTGTTCCAATTCTCTTTGAATTATTATCAACCTCTGGCTTTTTCCTCGATCCAGCCAAATTATCTTCCTTACTGACTCTCCTCGACAAAGCCTCCGCCGACCTTCAAGCTGAAAACTCAAGTGCCCCTTTCTAATTTGTAACGCCTAAAAATAGTCCCTATCTCTCGCCATCTTTGATTCCAACTCGCGTGTAAAAGTCAAAGTCTAACTCTGAGAAAGCCTCTGATTCGTCGAATTCGTTCCGCGAATCCACGTTCCTGATAGGCTAGATTCGGTGCTCACGGCCCGCGTCTGTGATTGGACAATCTCGTTAAACAAAATAACATAAAGCCTGCTTTACACGCCCGCGTGCAGAAATAATAAAGCTCGTCCGCACCTACCTATCCGGCAAATATTTAATTATAGAGTATTTAACGGTTTGTGAAGCTTCTCTTTATTATAAACTTTAGCAGATAGATATTTTCGTATAATTTTTCAGCAATGTCTATTTGAATAGGCCAATATCGTTACAACTTCTCTACCGGACTCCATCTGAGGAAAGCTTAGCACCCACGTAATTCTTTAGCTTCTTCTTCTGTTTCTTTTTCTTCAGCCTTCATCTCTCCACTGCTGGATATAGGCCTCTTCTATACCCTTCCATCCTTCCTTGTTGTTTGCTAGTTATAGCTATTTCATTCCCCCCATACCGGCTATATCGTCGGCCCATCGCTTTTGAGGTCTTCCGATGCCTCTTTTATTTACCCAAGGTCTCCATTTCAGAACTCTGGGAGGCCATCTTGTAGCATCCTGCCATGTCCTGCCCATTGCCATTTGCCACTACACGATCCATGATACCCACTACTCCAGTTCTGCACCTCTTAGGCTTACTCCTAGCACGGATCTTTCCATGGATCAAAGCGTGCATTTGAGCTTTTCTACACTTTTCTTTGTAAGGGCCGTTGTCTACTCTAGACGTCATCACTGGCTGTATAAATGATTCAAAGACTTTCCTTTTCAGCTAATTGGGATCTCTTTGTTCTCGAATATATGTTTAAGATTGCCAAAAGCAACCCTGCTCATCCCTAGTCATCTTGGCAATTCTGCTGTTTGGTTCTCTTTCTCCATTTTTATTTTGTGTCCTAGGTATATATTACTATTTCAATATTATTATTATTGATTGTGATGATTTTGTTCTCTGGACTCAAAATTTTTGTTTTCTTTATATTCATCTTAAGACCAACTTTGTTCGAAGCCTCGAGTAGTTCTTTTATCATTATTCTTAGTTCTTTGATATTTTTACTTACAACTGCTATGTAGTCAGCAAATCTTAGGTGACTTATTTATGTGCCATCTATCTTCATACCATTATACAATTCTTTATATAAATTAGTATTTTGTGTAAATCGAAAGTTTTTAGGTACGAAAATTATTTTGTCCATGTCATTTCACTGTATCAACTCCTTTCATTCCTCACTATTGCAATAGACCAAAGTATTTAGGTAGATAAGCATAGCATATCCTTCTTAATATAATCTATCTCGATTATTTGAAATTTTTAATGACCCACACAAAAGTGATATGAAAGCCGTGTTGTAGAAGAGATTATCTGAATTCTTCGACAGTGTTCAAGGAGGTTGTATTATATACTAAAATGAAATGAAACAAATTTTTGTGGAGGGAACTGCAACATGCTGGGTGATAATAAAAAAAATACGACTGCAGTTTTCAGAAAACATGAAACGGAAAACAATGCTTTTAGCGAACCGTGCCTCTTTTATCGTTTCTGTGTAAGTTTATATTTTTTTCAAATAAAAGAATCTCATTTTTTATTTTTTAGAATTGAATTTCGGATTTTCGTGAGTATTATGCAGCAAGGTTTAGATTTAATCTTATCGAGAAGTTTTTACGGAGACTGCAATAGGAAACGTTATTAGGGCGGGCAATTTTCCCTTTTCCCTTTATTACCAGGGTTCACCTAAATTGGATAAGCCAGGTGTTTAGAAAGGAGCAGAGGGAATGAGGACAACCCTGATTACCACTACATTCAGGATCCACAGGAGATAGGGGAACCCAAGGGCTTAAAATGAAGTTGCTTTATGTAATGAAGTTAATAAAGATATTTGTTTCTATATGTACAACATTCATACATATCCGTATACACAATGTATATGATTCGTTTGTTACATAAAGCAATCAGCTATCTTTGATCCCATCTTGCCAGGCCCTGCGGGTTAATAAGTTGGCCGTCGAGCGTCCATGGTCATTGTTTCCGTAAAAATTATTTTTCGACATAAACATTGTATTTTATCATATATAACATCTAACTTACTTAAGAATTCTGAGCAAGCAAATAAGCAAAAGAATAATTTGACCATTATAAATATCATTGTGATTTTTACCTACGCCAGTGTGTGATGAACCAGCTAGATAGAGGGTCTTTCTAACGTATTAAAGATGAATTCTGTATTAATAATTTATTTAAAAGGCCGTTGCTTAATCGCCGCGAGTTGAAATTTAATTTTATCTACTTGATTTGCCGACTCCTGGCCGCGGCCAACAATGTGATGAATCCAAGTGGGGTGACCCGTTAAAAATACGTCGTGGTAAATAATATTAAATAATATAAATTTCATTGCAAGTCATTTGCTGTATGATGTTAGCGAAAATAGTTGTATGGTGCGGGTGGCAACGGCTGAGGTCGACAGATACGCTGTAACTATAAAAGGATCGATATAAAATATTATTCTATGAAATATTATAAGCTAATGTATTCTATACAATATTAATGCTCTGCCAGTGCTAACTATACATTTAACCGAAAATAATTATTCTGTGAAAATTGCGCTTTTGAATGCAATATTAACTAAAAATATTAACTAACATCTTGGGTTCGCATACGAAACTGATAATACCTAATTCCCTTTGCATTTACTAAGTGTATTACCTAAATGACCACAGCTATACCATCCTGTCCGTCAGGGACAAAACATAAAACACAGTTATATTTCTAAAAGTGCACAGCTATACTTCTAAAGTATAAGTTATTTTAAGTTTCTATATAAGTTACGTGACAAAAATACCTATTACAGTCAGGCTATGAATATGAACTATTTCCGCCTCATAATGGCGCTTGGCACCAATACTAAAACCTTTACTAGAAATAATAAATGCGAATAAATCTCGATAAATATAATATATACTACTCGTAATACGTCGTTGAATTGGCACATGATTCGTCTAATGGATGAAGGACCCCGTTGTGTATCGTAATAACTTCAAATTCTTTTATAGGAGCAGTGTGGAAACGATTGCATAATAATACTGTGATGAGCCAGCTAGATAGTAGATAGAGGGGTCCTCGTCAAATGACGGTATTTTCTAGAGATGTTTTCTGTTATATGAAAAATATTATACAGTCGTAAAATAGTTGACGCGAGTTGAATTTTAAATTTTAGCTATTACATTCAATTAATCTGCCAACTCCTGGCCGCAGCTAACAATGTGATGAATCCTATGGGGTGACCCTTCAAAAATACGTCGTGGAAAATAATATTAAATAATATAAATTTCATTGCAATGAATAAAGTCATTTGCCGTATGATGTTAGCGAAAATAGTTGTATGGCGCGGGTGGCAACGGCTGAGGTCGACAGATACGCTGTAACTATAAAAGGATCGCGGAATAAAATATTATACCTTCTTGAAATATTATAAATAATGTATTCTATACAATATTAATACTCTGCCTGTGCTAACTATACATTTAACTAAAATATATATTATTAACTGGAAATAATTATTCTGTGAAAATTGTGCTTTTGAATGCAATATTAACTAAAAATATTAACTAAAATATTTCTAACATCTTGGGTTCGCATACTATATTGAAAATACCTAATGCCCTTTGCATTTACTAAGTATATTACCTAAATAGCCACAGCTATACCATCCTGTCCGTCAGGGACTAAACATAAAACATAGTTATATTTCTAAAAGTGCTACCTCTTACGCGACAAAAATACCTATTGCAGTCGGGCTATGAATATGAACTGTTTCCGCCTCATAATGGCGCCTGGAACCAATACTAAAAACCTCACTAGAAATAATAAATGCGACTAAATCTCGATAAATACAATATATACTATTCGTAATACGTCGTTGAATTGGCACATGAATCGTCTAATGGATGAAGGACCCCGTTGTGTATCGTAATAACTTCAAATTCTTTTATAGGAGCAGTGTGGAAACAATTGCATAATATTACGTAATAAAAACATCTAACGAACCTAATAATCTATACATTTATGTTACAATAAAATACGTTCACCAGAAGAATTCGTGTATTAGAAATAAAACATATCCGTTTGGAAACAACCCAATAAAATCAATCGAACGGCATAAAGAGGAGAAATTCACATATTAAATAACACTGAAATTAATAATTTTAAACACTTTATATTAACATATTCTTACCTTGAATGGTGTCGTCTCAGACGTGTATGAACCTGTTCATATTAATTCCGTGGGAAAATAATACATATATTTGCTATCTACGAAATACCACATTTTTGAAGTGAAACTTCTTTATGAATAAATAGATAAGGTCTCGGGGATGGTTTGTTCGAAAGGATTCTACAACAGCCCGTGAGTTTATATGAAATAATAGTTTCTTTGAATGCTAAATTTTGGTTTTTTAAACCCTCAGCATCTCTGCTGAGAGGGGTTGAGGCTCCGCGCCCGCCTACACCCGGTGGCCGACTTCCTAAGTGACTAAACGGCCCCCCTTGTTCCTCCGGAACTTACTGCATCCCGAGACTCTATCTCTTCTTTAAGAGATGTGATCCTGTGACGCCTCTCTTTTAGGCTTATAATTGAGAAGGCCGTACTCTTTTGGTACGAGTTTCTGATGATGTGTGTTGTCTTGAGGCGCCTTTCTTTTAGGCCGTTGTTTGAAGAATCATGTACTCTTTTGGTACGAATTGATGACGACATTAGCCTCCTTTGCGGGCATAGTCAGCGATGTTACAAATTATTGTGCAATCTCATTATGCCTTTTCAGAGCGGCGTCCCACGATTCTGCATCTTGCAACATTTACTTTGGACAAATGTTAGAGTGTTAGTAACATATTTATAATATCCCAGCTATTCCATATGAGTGAATGATTTTTATATTTATTCTGGCCCTGTCTTTCTTACAGAGGACGAAATGGAAGTTAACGTTTTCTATCAAGGTTTTACAGCATTCAAGCATGGAAATCCTTCCAAAGACATAGGGAACCTTTTTGTTGGTTTAAGTAGTTTGCGCCAGATGAGGTTAGGTGGTCGGTTTATTGACGACCCCGAGCAACAAGGAGGACCCCGCCTTTAAGGGGCCCTGCAGGGGCTTGTGCGGGTTCCACGCCCAAGTGCCGGCAATCATCCACCCCTCAGCCAGCTAGGCTAACATAAACCAGATATCCCCAATCTTTAGTTAGATCTCCCCATTCTGTCCTTTACTCGTCATTCTGAAGGCACTTATTAAGCTGAATATACCGAGGTACTCGATTCATAAAGAGTTAGTTGTAGACCGAGTGTAATGATTGCGCAATACCTACGCAATACAGTAATTATTATAATGCTACTAAGTAATTCATATAGAACTCCGTGTATTCAATTTTCAGCATAAACGGTATGAAATTCGCTTTGCATAAAATACATCCGTTTGGAAGGAATTCTCGTACGATTTGAACCAATATCACACAAGCAATCGTGATATTTAATTACAAATTATTCAGAACTCAAATATTCCCAAAATAAATACATTTCGATAGTGAAAATAATTAACCGTAATAGATAATATAAATATGTTCCTTAGCTGTTACACAGTGGCGGTATGATCCTCTCTGGTACTGATGAATGTAGATTCCTCCATACGTCCGGGCAGCAACTCCATCCGCAAATGATGTTCTGGAACTCAGGGCTCCGTCGGTAGTCTGTTGGGCAGCGCTCCCGCTCGCAAGTCTGGTCTCGAACTGAAGGGGCAGAGTATATCGAGTTCGCTCCTTTTATACTCTCGATTGCACCATATCTTCGAAATCCACGCTAGTGCAGTGACTCATCCTATGAGCGATGACCTCACCGCCGGCGCTCGCCATTGGCCGGATTCAGTCATTAGGACGGTCGCCTCCGGCTCAACCCGTCGAAGGCAAAGCGCGCCTGTGATTGGTCCGATTCGTTAAGATAATGGTAAAGCACTCGCTACACGCGAGACTTGCTGTTCCTATTCATAAATAATAAAGGCTCGTTCGCACCTACTCACAAGATCGAGTCTATTAGGATTGGCAAACAATATTAATTTAACACAGAATTATATCTATGGTATAATAAAGATCCAAGAAAATATTACTTGTATAGCTGAATATTCAATATTTTGTTAGCCTCTTGTAATACATAGAATCTTGAGAAATATATCAGGCTTTTACTTTTAAACGATTTAAACCAGAAGAAATATATTTTTGATGTCCATACTTGGCTTTTTTGAATATTATTATTTTAAGATTTTCTAAATTTATTAAATCTATCTCTATGTCGACCATCACAGCTTCCCCCTTATTTAGAGAGAGGAATGATCTATCAGACCAAGCCTATCTGCTAAATAACCCAATAGGATAGTATATCTCGTGATACTTATCAAGAGTTTCTAAAATTCCTTTTAAAATAAATCGTTGTTCTTATCAGTGCCAAATTCTTTTTCAATGGAACCTTCTTTGCCTATTTAAGCTACTGTAAACCATCTGCCTGTCATTCAAATGAAAAGTGTACAACTAATACAAATATAAGATTTGAAAGCGAAAGGGACTGTACATAATTTTTTCAATTGACTGAAAAGGTTCGATTCTTCATAATCGATTGAATGCCTCAGTAATGTCATTATTGTGTCTGCTAACCACTCAAGTTCCATCCTGTTATCAACACTTAAAAGGGACGCTCCTTCCCCCACTTTGTTATCCTCCTTGCTTCCCTTACAATGGTACACTCCTAGTGTTCACCACCTCGCAACTCTATACTACTTTCCCCAGCATACACCTCCCTTCCCCCAGAATATACTCCCACTAACACTCCCCACATCCCCGCCAAGCTATACAAACCAACTCAACCGAGTAAATATTAACTGTATATTTCTCCTATGAAATGCGAGCTACGATAAATCTGAAGTTCCAGAATTATGTTAACCTACGAATTAATGTACAATCTATTCATATAAACTTAACAACCAGCTTCCTAATATAAAGAGCAAACCCTTCCCCCAAACTATACACACTCTTCTATTTCTAACTCGTTTCGTCCTGTTTTAACCGAGTGAATAGTCAACCGCATATTCCTACTATGATTGCAAACCGCGACAAAATTAACTCTTGTACCCCATCTGAGCTATGAACTCTATTCATATGCGCAATACATGTCCTCCTATGTAGAAACAGCCAATTGTCCTCAATATTCCACGTATACTGTAATGACTGCCATAATTTATTGTTGGTGTAATATGATGAAGAAGAGGAAGAAGAAGCCGCAAAAGTAGTGGATGATGACAGAAGAAGAAGAAAATGAATCCACCGAAAGGCATAAGATAAAGAAGAAAAGTCACAACCGAGTGTAGTAGTAGATAACGACGAAGAAGAAGAAGTTGAAAGAAAAATAAGAAGAAGACGCGAATGTAGCAGTAAGTAAAGAACAAAAGAAGACGAAGAAAAGACGTAGAAAAACAGTCGAAAAGTTTAAGATAAATGGAAGGAGACGAAATGAATGTAGTAATAGAAAAAGAAGAAGAAGAAGAAAGTGGAGAAGCAGTCGAAAGATATACCATAAGACGAAGAAGTAGTTGCAACGTATTGTAATAATTGCTATTTATAGAAGAGAAGGCGTTTGAAAAGTAAAGCATAAACGGTATGTATTCAAAGAAGAAGAAGACTAGAGTGAACGTAATCAATAAAAAAAACCTTCGTACCGAAGAAGAAGAAGACTCTGTTGAAGTCAATATAACTAAAAGGGGGAAAGAAAAAATATATATATAACCGATAGCATATACGAATAAGAAGGAGACGAAGAAGAAGAAGAGGAAGAAAAGAGTAGGAACAACCTCTTCGATAATTGTAGAACGTAAAAGTATATATAACTATTATCCGTCTCAATTAACTTTCCAGCCAACCCTCAAGAGTGATATCTAAAGACGACGCATGTTTGTAGAAGAAGTGCATCCAGATGTCAAGAAAAGTTTCCCATAACTATTCCTTACTAACCTGTCTTCCCCCAAATTGTTAAGCGTTTGTCAAATAATCAGGCGCGACTCCTCCGTATAACTGTAATATCGTTCCTCCCAAAACTTATTGAAAACCTAAAACAACTTTATTAATATGTTCCGTATTCATCATCCCCATACTTATATGTAACATAACATTATAAAATTTTTAAGTGTTCCTTTAACAACGCGAACATGTTTAACGAAGTACACTGTTACAAATCAGAAGAGGTGAACCCTAATATCTGTACTAGCTGTAGTAGTCATCACCAACACTGATATCCACAGAAGATTTATGTGTGTAACTGAATCAAGAATTCCTAACGTATAATTCGGTTTGCTATACGACTGGAATCTATTCAAGATCCAAACGTCCAACCTTTCTACCTCAATCTAAAAGTAATGCCACGACGACGCATGAAGGTGGATGAAGCTAATGATTTCGTTATGCTACTACTATTTAATCTACTAAAAATCTATTTTCAAAATTTTTTTTTTTCAAAATGTTCCAGAAGAATTCAAAAGCTCTCCTGAAAAATTTCTTTTTTATTTTATTTTATCACTATTCAAAAGGATTTCTACATACACCCAATGTATAGTAAAAACAATAAATGCTTTATCAATCATAGCGTTACGACTTCTCAAAACTTGAAGAAACTCACATATCGTTAATTCCGGATTTACTTTTGTATTATTTCCAAGAAGATTGCGCCTAAAACTAAAACAATCCTTATATAGATACGTACGAAATTTGAAGTAGTGAGATGTTTATTTCTACTCTGCCTATAAATAAGCTATATCAACGTATATTGTAATATAATATTTATTAATGAAGATAAAACAATTTCAATTAACGTTGCAATGAAGCGAAACAAAGGAATATATATAAAAAAAAACAAGTCCAATTTTTAATTATTCGTTACTAAGAGTATATATATATTGCGCTCTCTATTACCGCTTCCTATAGACTAATACTAGCGAAGGCTCAAAACTTTCTCTGATTTCCGCTAGATGGCGGTAGTATGACCATTTTAATTCATATGCCAGGCCGTCTTGTAAATAAAAATGGAAGCAATTTTATTCTTGTAATTCAAATCAAAATAATTTTTAGATCAAAACAAGAAACTCAAATAATTATTTCGTGCAACAATACGCGTCTGTGTTTATATTACGAACAAGTCTATCAATCCTGCATACAACAAAGAAATTATAATTAGTTTGAATAACCAGAACCGTATATAACTGTGTATAACAATTAAGAACACATTTAGATAATTAGAATAATTAAGAACCATAATAAATCAATGAAGGAAATTATTATTTTTTTTCAATTAATTCAGCAACATTGTAGATTGACATTTTATTTTTTTAGGACAATTTTTAATATAACACCTTGACGATAAAAAGGTATCTCCGAAACATGCACGTGAAAGTTATCAAATAATATAAGTAGATTTGTAAGAATACTATAATCAATAAATTTTTTGTGTAATTATTATCTGTAAAAATTTAGCTGAATTTAAAGATCTTTTTTTTTCAAATATAGAAACCCTTTTTAATATCCATAAGACAAATATATAACAAGTGTGGATTTATTTAATTTACATTAACCTTAATTTAATTAAAATTAATTTATATTAATTTTTAATTATGAAACCAGACGGATAATTATTAAAATATTTTTTGCATTTGTATCATAAAAGTACATAACCGAAAGAGAAAAGTAAATATTATAAAACATCGGATTTATAATTTTTTTTATAAAATAAAATATATATCAAATGTTCACATGGCAAAAATGTACCCGTATACTAAAAGTTTTCGTTTTTATATCTTCTTTTCTTTTAGATTCATATATTCTCGTGTTTATATTTTCTACTAAATTGTTATCCGGTTTTTATATTTATTTTTACTTTTATATTTTTCTGCTATTATTATTAATTACTATTGCATAACTCGTAAGCGAAAATATTTGCCACTGAACAGATTTTATCTAGCGTGGGTTAATTATTAGTTTATATTAATATAAGAAATTAAATTAAAACCGAATTTTAAGCTATCATAAACCCTCCGTGGCGCGCGCTGAAATCTGTCGCGGTGATCTGCCCGTAATACAGGTGTGTATTTTTGCATTTCGGGCGCCGTGCGAATCCGTTCGGCGTAGCTAACTGTCTTTTCGTACTAGCCCGAGCGCGAAGGTCGAACTTGTTAAACCTTAAACCCTCAAACGTCTCCGGTCTATTTCGTGAACGCTCGCAGTCGGGCGGAACATGACCCGGGACGGTACTGTATGGGGAACCGTGTCGCGCGTGCTCTCCCATTACACAGCGCTCGCAAACCCGGCGGCTTTGGCCGTGTTCGGTGGTATATTTGCGAAACACAAACACAAATGCAATAATTAAAACCTTTCAAACGTGAATCGTTTGAATCCTAACTACATATTTGTTATACTGCGATCCGCAAATCCCGATGGTCTTTTTTAGATTGTGACGGTGGCTTACTTGTGAGATCGCATTCAAACAATTATTAAAATATTTTTCAAATGTGAATCATTTGAATTCAAACCACATAAAATGAATGAGATATGAAATAAATCACATATTCTATAAAATGGAGCAATACTTTTACAAAGAAACAGGCATTCCAAAATCGAACTAATATATCACAAGGACCAAAATTACTACAATAATTTTCGTTCACAAAATATTAAATAATAAAAATGCCAACTGCCTATATGACAAACAACCTAAAGAAATTTCTAATACCTAGTATCACGTTTGTCTACAAATCTCAGTACGTGGTTCACATAAATGCTCAATCTTTTTTCTTTGATGTCACGGACCGTGGTCCGCAATTGTTTAAATAAAACCGCTTTTATAATCAAATATTTTCTTTCATTTATAATATTAACTAAACCAAAATGATTTTATTACTATACAAATGAGTCCAACGAATACGCTCCTGTCTGGTCACCGGCACCACTGTAATGATCCTGATAGATAGTAGGGCATCGCGGCCTTGAAACATTTATAATAATTTAGTATAGCTTCTGGTCCGGCACCAGAGTTAGACATCCCATGGGGTGTGTGTTGAATATATAAGGCGAAGCAAATCTATAATACAAATCATTCCATTGCAAATCAATGTAAATCATATTCTTTTCTCGGCTAACGATGTAAGATGACCCTAATGTGGGTCCTACTAAATAATGAAGGTTAGTAAGTAGCAAACCGTCGCGTTCAAAATACAATATATTGGATTATCAAATATTTCATTATTCTTATATGTGAGCGCGCGACGCTCTGCATAAGGACTGCAAATTGCGTTGTAACTACATAATGATCGTGAGATAAATTATATTCTTCTATGAAATATAAAATATAAGGTATCCTATACAAAATTAATACTCTGCCTGTGCTAACTATACATTTAACTAAAATATATATTATTAACTGGAAATAATTATTCTGTGAAAATTGCGCTTTTGAATGCAATATTAACTAAAAATATTAACTAAAAATATTTCTAACATCTTGGGTTCGCAGACGAAATCGATAATACCTAATGCCCTTTGCATTTACTAAGTATATTACCCAAACAGCCACAGCTACACCATCCTGTCCGTCAGGGACGAAACATAAAACATAGTTATATTTCTAAAAGTGCTACCTCTTACGCGACAAAAATACCTATTGCAGTCGGGCTATGAATATGAACTATTTCCGCCTCATAATGGCGCCTGGAACCAATACTAAAAACCTCACTAGAAATAATAAATGCGACTAAATCTCGATAAATACAATATATACTATTCGTAATACGTCGTTGAATTGGCACATGATTCGTCTAATGGATGAAGGACCCCGTTGTGTATCGTAATAACTTCAAATTCTTTTATAGGAGCAGTGTGGAAACAATTGCATAATATTACGTAATAAAATCATCTAACGAACCTAATAATCTATACATTTATGTTACAATAAAATACGTTCACCAGAAGAATTCGTGTATTAGAAATAAAACATTTCCGTTTGGAAACAACCCAATAAAATCAATCGAACGGCATAAAGAGGAGAAATTCACATATTAAATAACACTGAAACTAATAATTTTAAACACTTTATATTAACATATTCTTACCTTGAATGGTGTCGTCTTAGACGTGTATGAACCTGTTCATATTAATTCCTGGGGAAAATAATACATATATTTGCTATCTACGAAATAAGACATTTTTGAAACGAAACTTCTTTATAAATAAGTAGATAAGGTCTCGGGGATGGTTTGTTCGAAAGGATTCTACAACAGCCCGTGAGTTTATATGAAATAATAGTTTCTTTGAATGCTAAATTTTGGTTTTTTAAACCCTCAGCATCTCTGCTGAGAGGGGTTGAGGCTCCGCGCCCGCCTAAACCCGGTGGCCGACTTCCTAAGTGACTAAACGGCCCCCCTTGTTCCTCCGGAACTTACTGCATCCCGAGACTCTATCTCTTCTTTACGAGATGTGATCCTGTGACGCCTCTCTTTTAGGCTTATAATTGAGAAGGCCGTACTCTTTTGGTACGAGTTTCTGATGATGTGTGTTGTCTTGAGGCGCCTTTCTTTTAGGCCGGTGTTTGAAGAATCATGTACTCTTTTGGTACGAATTGATGACGACATTAGCCTCCTTTGCGGGCATAGTCAGCGATGTTACAAATTATTGTGCAATCTCATTATGCCTTTTCAGAGCGGCGTCCCACGATTCTGCATCTTGCAACATTTACTTTGGACAAATGTTAGAGTGTTAGTAACATATTTATAATATCCCAGCTATTCCATATGAGTGAATGATTTTTATATTTATTCTGGCCCTGTCTTTCTTACAGAGGACGAAATAGAAGTTAACGTTTTCTATCAAGGTTTTACAGCATTCAAGCATGGAAATCCTTCCAAAGACAAAGGGAACCTTTTTGTTGGTTTAAGTAGTTTGCGCCAGATGAGGTTAGGTGGTCGGTTTATTGACGACCCCGAGCAACAAGGAGGACCCCGCCTTTAAGGGGCCCTGCAGGGGCTTGTGCGGGTTCCACGCCCAAGTGCCGGCAATCATCCACCCCTCAGCCAGCTAGGCTAACACAAACCAGATATCCCCAATCTTTAGTTAGATCTCCCCATTCTGTCCTTTACTCGTCATTCTGAAGCCACTTATTAAGCTGAATATACCGAGGTACTCGATTCATAAAGAGTTAGTTGTAGACCGAGTGTAATGATTGCGCAATACCTACGCAATACAGTAATTATTATAATGCTACTAAGTAATTCATATATAAATCCGTGTATTCAATTTTAGTACAAATAGTATGAAAATCCCCATACTTTAAAATATATTCGTTCGGAAGAATTTCTCGTACGATTTGGATTGATATCTGGTTATGCAATACATAACGCGTCGACAATATTATGAATCTATTAAGCACTGCTTATAGAGCTCCGTAAAATCAATTGTTAATACAAATGGTATGAAAATCCCCATGCATCAAAATATATTCGTTTGGGAGATATTCCCGTACGAATTGAGCCAAGATCACACAAGAAATCGTGATATTAATTATACATTATTGCTCCGATTTTAAATCTTCCCAAAATAAATACATTTCAATAGTGAAAATAATTAATCGATAGATAATATAAATGTGTTCCTTAGCTGTTACACAGTGGCGGTATGATCCTCTCTGGTACTGATGAATGGTAGATTCCTCCATACGTCCGGGCAGCAACTCCGTCCGCAAATGATGTTCTGGAACTCAGGGCTCCGTCGGTAGTCTGTTGGGCAGCGCTCCCGCTCGCAAGTCTGGTCTCGAACTGAAGGGGCTGAGTACATCGCGTTCGCTCCTTTTGTAGTAACGATTTCACCATACCTCTGAAATCCACGCTAGTGCAGTGACTCATCCTATGCCCGATGACCTCACCGCCGGCGCTCGCCATTGGCCGGATTCAGCCATCAGGACGGTCGCCTCCGGCTCAACCCGTCGAAGGCAAAGCGCGCCTGTGATTGGTCCGTTTCGTTAAGATAATGGTAAAGCACTCGCTACACGCGAGACTTGCTGTTCCTATTCATAAATAATAAAGGCTCGTTCGCACCTACTCACAAGATCGAGTCTATTAGGATTGGCAAACAATATTAATTTAACACAGAATTATATCTATGGTATAATAAAGATCCAAGAAAATATTACTTGTATAGCTGAATATTCAATATTTTGTTAGCCTCTTGTAATACATAGAATCTTGAGAAATATATCAGGCTTTTACTTTTTAAACGATTCAAACCAGAAGAAATATATTTTTGATGTCCATACTTGGCTTTTTTGAATATTATTATTTTAAGATTTTCTAAATTTATTAAATCTATCTCTATGTCGACCATCACAAACTCTTTTTTACCCTTTATTAAAAATGGTATTCGTCGGTTTTAAATCTTTGACGATCGGATGTGTGACGGATAAAAAAGAGGTACTTTTTTTTCCGAATTTGGCAAATGTTAATCCCAAAAAACCGGAACCACTACTCGACAGTCAACGTCCACCCAATATTTCAAACAATTTCTTGATAAATGAGTGGAAAATTCTGTGAGTTACGCACACGACATGATTCATATCCGAATAATATTCAGTGCTCAATTGGGTTGCTCATGAAAACAATACATGATTTCTTATCAAAATCCTAGCGGCCAAAGTAAAAAAGTGTGGCAATAATATATAACAATTAAATTTGCAATTAATTATTGTATATATTTTAAAAATAATATATGTAAATATAAGATATACGTGTCCGTCATTACTGGGTTTAGAATGTAATACAAAAATATTTTTAATAAACTAAGAAATATTAAAGAATGTTTAGACTTACTTTCACTCTTGAATTCCTATATTTAACCTTTATCCATATTTGTACAGTATTAAATATTTATAAATACGGCCATTTGCGATATGAAGAATATAATATTTTATACAAATAAATTATTAAATAAATAATATTCAATCTATCTAATTAGGTTGGTAGCATTCGAGACACTAATGATTTGTATTTGATCGTGAACTTTTTTATTACAAAACTGTAACAGTTATATAGTGAGCACAATAATACCTGTGCTTAGTGCCTCGCGGCACACCTGTCGGATTATTGGCGAGTCTAAATATTAATAGTTGCTCCATATACCTACATCAAGCTTAAACGGAAGTTAAATAGAAATGGTTATTTATAATGTGTTTAAACTCAACGTTAACTAAGTGATGCAACTCTGTCGGTATAAGAAGTAAAGTGGATATCGCATGTAAGGCAAATGGGGCCTACTACTGAAGTTTACGAAATATTATCGTTAATCGTATAATTAAATATGGATCAATATATAAGCGTATTGGTAGTGCGATTGCATTGCGTTGGTACTGTTCAGCAGGTGTTTACATAGTCAATACTTCTTTGGAGGCAGAATTGCTCATTTCACTTCGTGGAGCTTCTAGGATCAAATAGAGCTTGGTAATTAATGCTTAATTAATTAACGTTCGGTCTCAATAACTTTCATTGTGTTAATTATCGAAATGATAAAAATTATCAATCTCTTTTGTCTTCTTTTTCATTTTCAGTTGATGTTTTATATTAATTTCTATGATATTTCACATTTGGAAAAAGTTCCAATAATCTAAGTAATTTGCCTCTTTCACAAAAATATACTCATTATGACGTAACCATGTTCTAAACAATAATTATCTCATATTATTTATTGAATTGGCGTTAACTTTGTGGAATGACATATTATAATTATATATAAATATATCACTTGTCTAAGACCACTAATGAGTGGTCTTAGACAAGTGACAAGTTATATACAAAATCATTTATATACAATTATAATAATTATCTCCATTAACTGGTGCTACTTAAGCTAAAATATCAAATCGGGTCCCGTATTCTCTCCAGGAAATGTGACACACTTTACAGGACTCTAAATAAGTCAGTGCTAACATAATCTCCGAACTTGGGCTTCGACAGAACAAACTGACAGATACCATAATGTTTGAAAGAAAGATCAAACCCCTGGTCTCATTAATGTTAATAATAAGAATTGAAGACATTAAAACGCAGAGATGTCTGATTGGTCCAATAAAACAAAGTCGGTAGACTGCTATAGTTAGGTCATGTTCAGCTCATAGAAAACCAAGAACCGGCAAAGAGTTCTGTCTAGTAACTGGAAGGGGCAGAAGAAGAGGCGAATCGAAAACATGCTGGCAGAACAATGTCAGAGGGGATCTCTTTAGGAGGAAGTTAAATGACTAACAGCCTATTAGGGAAGAACTTTGCTGGTAGACTTGACACGTCCCGGGTTGTGATGATGAAGATGGCGTAAATTAAGTTGATGAATAATAATGATCACATTATTAATGAATTTGGCATTAAAATTGTAGAGATTTTTCAAGCTGATCATTAAGTTGGGTGAAAAATATAAACACAATATTGCGTATTACGCTAATAATCACTAAGTGCCGGGTGTTTCAAGTTGGATTAAAGTAAAAGTTCCTTTAAAGCATAGATTTTTGCGTTCTCCACCAATCGAACGGTCTGTTTCCTCAAAAATCTATGCTTTAAACGAACTTTTATTTTAATCTAACTTGAATCAACCGGGCCTTAGGCGCGTTACTCCTCAATTCAAAGTCAAAAACAGATAACGTAGAAATAAGCCGTGTCTACAAAATTTCTTGCGGAGATTGTAATAGTAAAAACATTGGTCAAACTTCTAGAAATCACAACATTAGACTGAGAAAGAGCATCGTCCTTGTCTAATAAATAATAATAACTTTTCTGAATTCGCAATCTCCGTCATGGATAATTCTCATTATTTTCATTCGTGTAGGTACCACTAAACTTTTCCATCTCGTCGCGTCTAAAGGTAATGATGGTTTTAAAAGTTTAGAAATTAAAATTAATTTGAACTCGGATAATAATAATAATAGTTTGCTTAGTTATATTAATTCTCATCATTCATTCACTCTTCTCCTCTTTTCCCAATATTGCCGTTGCAACAAAAATTTTGTTTGAACAGAATGTTAGTTAAATTAGTATAAACCACTACCAGATTTTAGGTCTACCGAGACGTAACCGTGTCTTCGTCAGGACCAACACTACACTACTATGTTCACAACACTATACACCACAACCATAGTACTGTTAACCTTTCACCAATATTTATTAGTCTTTGACAAGGTTAACACGCATGTGATAAATATTGGTGAAAGGTTTACAGAACTATGGTTGTAGTGTATAGTGTTGTGGACATAGAAGTGCAGTGTTAATCCTGACGAAGAGACAGGTACGTCTCGAAACCGGTAGATCTAAAATCTGGTAGTGGTTTATACTAATTTAACTAACACTCCGTTTTATTGTCTAACCACAAAGCTAATGCTTTAAATATAAATAATATTTTGTTTGAATATTGAAATTATTGTTTTACTCACATAGAAATAACCATAGTTCATGTTTGTCACCCTATTTAATGTAGGTAATAATTATCATGTCGTTTCAGTCACTTTAATGCGTTGCTAGATTTATTTAAATATCAAAAGACGCCGTTTAAAAATAAAATATGAATTTATGAAACAACAATGTGATCATGTTTTAGAGTCGGATGCTGGCGGTGTTGGTACACGCTTTGAGAAAATGCACGAAGTCTGGCAGGAACGTATCGAAATGGAAACGCGAAAGAGATCGCAATTTGCATATTCAGATTAAGTAAGCGACCACGCGCAGCCCGGCCTCGTTGTTCAAGAAACTTGCCTAATCCGGCAACTTTAACCGAGCTGAACAAGTAACTAGCTATTTCCAATACCGGACACTTTTGTAGATAAAAACGTTGGTACTAAAATACCGTTGAAATTGCGATGATGAAATTAGATATCCAAATGATTATTTTGCGTAATTTATTTATGAACTTCAAGATCCCAGAAAGTGTGAAATTTTTTGTATGCATTATGAAAAATTTATTTTTCGGGAACTTCGCGGATATGCAAAGAAGTTGTTTTATTTTCGTGCTATATTTCGGTTACACTGGGATAACCGTTCTCAAGCTGGTCTCTCTGACAATTGAGAGATAACCATTCGATTTCTAAAACTTCGCCACTATAACTACCACAGCTACGGCTACTACTAAGTTACTGTAATGATAGTCCAACGTTTTACAAAAAATAAGTCAGAAATATTGAGAAAAAAATGCAAACTTTGATGTTGCATATCTCCATAACTATTGATATTAGGTCATAATAGCTTTGATATTTTTCAGTTTTATTATTTGATATTTGTGTACGTCTCTTCATTTCATTTATTTATTTCATATTAAATATTACGGGACTCGTTTCCTTAAATAAATGAAAAATATGTTTATTAAAAATATAAATATATATATATATATATATAATACAAACTTTTTCATGTATAAATATTTGAAAAATTCTCTTTATTATCATCCATTGTTTATTATTATTTCACTATCGATCCCATCTTAATACTCTTTTCTCTAAAAACCCATCAGAATATTTTGAGTATGTTCAAATCTCTCAGAACATTGCTGGATTTTTTTGTCACAGGGACATCATTAATCAATGTATATTATAGATATCTCGTTTTATTAGCGACATTAGCGAGATCTGTGAGCATTTAGGGGGAATGAAAAAGCTTTGGTGCAGGCCGCGTGGAGGATGGTTACAACTCACATGTAAAGCGTGGCACACAGTTTAAATATATATACAACTTCCAAAAAATTAGTAGACATGGTAGATACGCCGTATGTACACACAAAATACTTCTATACCTACTTTCCCATAAAAATACAGTTTCGTCTCTGTGAGACATCTATAATATACATTGATTGAGCTCTAACCATGTTTACGCAGCCTGTATTTAAATTTTAGAAATCTTTTAAATATTTTAAAAACAACAACGACTATTTACGAGTGCTTTCGCATTCCGAATATTTTTCTCTATAAAGATTTGAAAAGTCAATTTTTAATTATATTACGTCAGTACCAGTAGTATGTAGAGTATTTCCAGCTAAAATAACTCCCAGTTCGATAATCCACGTAATATGTCGCCAAGTGGCGACTCGCAATACGAAAATGCGTCCTTTGGATACGAAACGTAACGATGTAATCGTCACCGCCGGAACGGTAGATTACTTATTTTAATTATTTTAAGAATATGCTGTTATTTGAATATGTTGTAATGCAGTCTGTACGTATATTTAATTTACGTGGTATAAAATAATTTCTATGGAAACACTAGTCGTGGCCACCCAGCGGCCACCATGGACTGCAAAGCTACTACCATAGACGCTCAAATGATCTAGAAACTTTTTGCATGTATATTTTACATATATGTAAAATATAATCTGTACACATTTTGACTCGGCCACATGTAGGATAAATTTTAATTTTTAATTTTTTTTTTAAAAAAAAATAGAGATGTGAACACGGAATACGTGTCACATCAATATTCTTACTATTTTCAAACTAAGCTAAGCGCTTGTGCTATGAAAATAGGACTAACTTGCTAGTCTGGAGTGAGGTTCGAACCCGCAACCTTTGGATCACGAGGCCAGTGTCCTAACCACAAGACCAACAAGCTACTCATGAAAATGAAACTAGGAACTGATTGATCTCATTAAACTGTATATTTAATAAGTAACATATTAAATATTCTTGCACTGTAATTTTTCCATCGAAAAAAAACATATTAACCGAAAAAAAAACACAAATTCAATCAAGAATCGTCTCGTTTATTTCTCAGTGAATGTACTATCGGCAGCTTTGTTAATATTATTTTAAAGTTATTTGCTAATATTATTTCAAAAAGTTTTTTGTATTCAAAATTAATGTTTGTTTTTTTTTCTCTTTTCAGGTAAACTACCAAATCCCGTGCATTGTTCGCTTTAGAAGTAATATTGAACACCCTGTTTCAAGATATGCCTACGGACTATTTGGTAAGATAAATTAACATTATTTATAAATTCGCATCTGAAACGTGATCCTACAACATCGTTCTAAAAACTAAACGAGTTAACAATGTTATTATTGCCCATTCGCTATATTTATTATACTCATCAGTACCTTATACATAAAAGATTGATGCAATATTTTAATATAATGCAATATTCCTCAAGCAATACCAAATAGATGAGTTTATAACTCGGACTATGTGATTTCACTACTTAAAAAATGGCGCAAAATGTAGTAGGTATATATAAAAATGTCGTACCAAAAGTAGATAATTTTTTTTTTTTTCATTTATTGGTTTTCCTACAGCCGTATAATTAATAAATCTTGAAGAAAACAATAATCGATGTACAGAGCCTTGGGCCAATTACAAGAAAATACATACTCGTATATACAAGAATATTATACCAGGATCGATAAAAAAATAAGAAAAAACAACATGTCAAATTGTGAGTTTGTGTGTTTTTATGTATCCGTGTGTGAATGCGTTTTTATGTGTTGATGTGTGTGTTCACATGTGTGGGAAGAAAAATGTCATCGCGCGAGTTTATACGTAAGGGATTTTGTAAACTGGTCCAAACATAAATACAAAATATCGAGATCTGCAAAGGCCGTGTCATAGGTATCTAGAACTCTGTTAATAATACAGTATTTACCGTAGTTTGTTCTCCAATGATTTAAGTGGAAAAGGTATTTCATAACGCTTATCGTTCGCCTTTCTTCGAGAGCCTTGTGGTACTCATATGCGTCGTCATAGTTATCGAAATGGACGTGATTTTTGAAATTCAGTGCTTATTAATAAGTTATAAGGTACTTTGTTCATATACGAAGAGCAC